>JAAGEH010002531.1:8422599-8480698 GCA_011751065.1 Lasiurus cinereus
TTTTGATTTGCATCTCTCGGATGATTAATGACTTTGAACATGTTTTCATGTGTCTCTTGGCCTTCCTTCTGTCGTCTTTTGAAAAGGTTCTATTTAGGTCCGTTGCCCATTTTTTTTATTGGATCCTTCATCTTCCTTTTATTAAGTTGTATAAGTTGGTTGTAGATTTTGGAGATTAAACCTTTATCAGTGATAACGTTTGCAAATATGTTCTCCCATACAGTGATCTTTCTTGTTGTTTTGTTGATGGTTTCTTTTGCTGTGCAAAAGCTTTTTATTTTGATGTAGTCCCATTTGTTTATTTTTTCTTTAGCTTCCATTGCCTTTGGAGCAGTATCAGTGAAGAAGTTCTTTCGGCATATGTCTGAGATTGTGCTGCCTGTGGATTCCTCTAGTATTCTTATGGTTTCCTTTCTAATGTTTAAGTCCTGTATCCATTTTGAGTTTATTTTTGTATTTGGTGTAAGTTGGTGGTTCAGTTTCAATTTTTTGCATGTATCTGTCCAATTTTCCCAACACCATTTATTGAAGAGGCTGTCTTGGCTCCATTGAATGTTCATGCCTCCTTTGTCAAATATTAATTGAGCATAGTAGTTTGGGTGGATATCTGGATTCTCTATTCTATTCCATTGGTCTATATGTCCGTTCTTGTGCCAGTACCAGGCTGTTTTGAGAACAGTTGCTTTGTAGTATAGCTTGAAGTCTGGTATTGAGATCCCACCTACTTTATTCTTCCTTCTCAGAATTGCTGTTGCTATCCGTGGTCTTTTTTTGTTCCAGATGAATCTATGAAGAATTCTTTATAGGTCTGTGAAATATGTCGTTGGTATTTTAATGGGTAGTGCATTGAATCTGTAGATTGCTTTGGGTAGTATGGACATTTTAATGATGTTGATTCTCCCAATCCATGAGCATGGTATGCTCTTCCATCTGTTAACATCTTCCTCTATCTCTTTTTTCAGTGTCCTGTAGTTTTCTGCATAAAGGTCTTTTACCTCTTCAGTTAGGTTTATTCCTAGGTATCTTAATTTTTTTGTGCGATGGTAAATGGGATTGCTTTTTTAGTTTCTCTTTCTATAATTTCACTATTAGTCTACAGAAATGCCACAGATTTCTTGGCATTAACTTTGTATCCTGCTACATTGCCAAATTCATTTATTAAATCAATTAGTTTTGGAATGGAGTCCTTTGGGTTTTTTATGTACAGTATCATGTCATCTGCAAATAAGGACAGCTTTACTTCTTCTTTTCCAATTTGGATGCCTTTTATTCCTTCTTCTTGTCTAATTGCAATGTCTAATACTTCCAGTACTATGTCGAACAGGAGAGGTGAGAGTGGGCATCCCTGTCTTGTCCCTGTTTTTAGGGGAAATGGTTTTAGTTTTTGCCCATTGAGTATGATGTTAGCTGTGGGTTTATCATATATGGCTTTTATGATGTTGAGGTATGATCCTTCTATTCCCACTTTGATGAGAGTTTTTATCAAGAAACAGTGTTGCATTTTGTCAAATGCTTTTTCTGCATCAATTGATATGACCATGTGATTTTTATCTCTCAATTTGTTTACGTGATGTATCACGTTTATTGATTTGCGGATATTGTACCATCCCTGCATTCCTGGGATGAATCCTTCTTGGTCATGGTGTATGATCTTTCTGATGTACTGCTGGATCTGATGTGGTAGAATTTTGTTGAGGATTTTGGCATCTATATTCATGAGAGATATTGGCCTATAATTCTCTTTCATTGTGTTGTCTTTATCTGGTTTTGGTAATAGGGTGATGCTGGCTTCATAAAAGGTTTTTAAAGTGTTCCTTCTTCTTGAATGTTTTTAAATAGTCTGAAGAAGATATGTTTTAATTTTTCCTTGAATGTTTGGTAAAACTCTCCTGTGTAGCCATCTGGTCCCGGGCTTTTTATTTGCTGGAAGCTTTTTAATGACTGCTTCAATTTCTTCCATAGTTATTGGACTATTGAGATGTTTAGATTCCTCCTCATTGAGTTTTGGAAGGTTATATTTTTCTAGGAATATGTCCATTTCTTGGAGGTTGTCCAATTTGTTGGAATGGAGTTGTTCATATTATTTTTTTAACAATCTTTGGTATTTCTGTGGGGTCTGTTGTTATTTCTCCTCTTTCATTTCTGATTTTGTTTATTTGGGTCTTCTCTCTTTGCTTCTTGGTGAGCCTGGCTAGAGGTCCTTCAGACTTCTTTATTCTTTCAAAGAACCAGCTCTTGGTTTTGTTGATCTTTTGAATTGTTTCTTTGTCTCCATGTTGTTTATTTCCGCTCTGATCTTTACTATTTACTTCCTTCTGCTTACACTGGGCTTTTCTTGTTGCTCTCTTTCTAGCTCTTTGAGTTGTAGGGTTAGGTAATTTATTACCATTGTTTCCTGTTTTTTGCAGTAGACTTGTAGGGCTATGAACTTCCCTCTCAAGACTGCTTTTACTGTGTCCCATAAATTTTGTATTGTTGTGTTGTCATTGTCATTTGTTGTCATGATGTTTTTTATTTCTTCCTTGATCTCTTTGGTTACCCAGTCGTTGTTTAAAAGCATGCTGTTTAGTCTCCATGTGTTTGATTTCTTTCTATCATTTTTATTATAGTTGATTTCCAGTTTTATGCCACTGTGGTCTGAGAAAATGCTTCATATGATTTCTATCTTCTTGAATTTGAAGAGACTTTTCTTATGACCCAACATATGATCTATCTTGAAAATGACCCGTGTGCACTGGAGAAGAATGTATATTCTGTGGCTTTGGGGTGAAATGTTCTGAAGATGTCAGTTAATTCCATCTGGTCTAGTGAGTCCTTTAGGATTGATCTTTCTTTCCTGATTTTTTTGTTTAGAGGATTTGTCAAGTGGTGACAGTGGGGTATTAAAGTCTCCTACTATGATTGTATTGCTGTCAATCTCTCCCTTAATATCCTCCAGGAGTTTTTTTATGTACTTAGGTGCTCCTATATTGGGTGTGTATATGTTTACCAGAGTTATTTCTTCTTGTTGTATTGTTCCCTTTAGTATTATGAAGTGGCCTTTTTTATCTCTTGTTATGTCCTTCACTTTGAGATCTAATTTGTGAGATTTAAGTATTGCAACCCCAGCTTTTTTTTCATTTCCATTTGCCTGAAATACCATCTTCCATCCCTTCACCCTCAATCTGTGTGCATCTCTTTTCCTGAGGTGGGTTTCTTGTAGACAGCAGATATATGGATCATGTTATCTTTTCCAGTCGGTTACCCTATTTCTCTTGATTGGAGCATTTGTTCTGTTTACATATACGGTTATTATTGATAGGTACTTATCTGTCACCATGTTTAGTCTTTACCCCAGAGTTCCTTCTTGGCTTCCTATTTCTTTTTATTACAGCAGACCCTTTAACATTTCTTGTATTGCTGGTTAGTCCTTTTTTTGTCTGTGAAGCTTCTGATTTCACCTTCAATTTTGATTGAAAGCCGTGCATAGTACAGTATTCTTGGATTCAGATCCTTCCTTTGCATGACTTTGTATATTTCATTCCATTCCCTTCTGGCCTGATGAGCTTCTGTTGAGAAATCAGTAGCTAGTCTTATGCGGTTTCCTTTGTAGGTAACTTTCTGTTTCTCTCTGGCAGCTTTTAAGATTCTTACTTTGTCGTTGGTGTTTGCCAATTTAATTATAATGTGCCTTGGTGTCAGTTTTTTGTGGTTCATGTTGCTTGAGACTCTGTGAGCTTCTTGGATTTGTGTGGGTTTTTTCTTTCCTATATTGAGTATATTTTCTGTCAGTATTTCCTCTAACAGGTTCTCTATTCCTTGCTCAGTTTTCACTCTTTCTGAAACCCCAATTATGTGGATGTTGTTTTGTTTCGTGTTATCCCAATGTTCCCTTAGGCTCTCCTCTTGCTTTTTAATTTTTTTTTCTAGAAGCTGCTGTACTTGGGTATTTTTTCCTACCATGTCTTCTAGTTCACTGATACAGTCCTCTGCTTCTTCTAATCTACTTTTGATGCTTTCTATTGAGTTCTTTATAGTAGTGATGTCATTTTTCATTTCTTCCTGCATTTCTTCTTGCTTCTTCTTCATTTCTTCTTGGGTCTTTTTCATTTCCTCTTAGCTCTTATTCACATTGTTAATTTTGTCTTCCATTCTTTTCATCCACCTTATGATCATTTCTCTGAATTCTTTCTCTGGCAGGCTTATTCTTGCTTCTATTTCATTTACTTCGTTTCCTGGTGATACCTGCCTTTCCATTGTATGCGGGCTGTTTCTTCGTCTGCCCACGGTCTTTCTTCTCCGGGTGTCTGGTTATGTAGTTCTCTCTCCTACGTTGATTCAAAGGCACAAACTACAACACGACCCGCTACAACACAAAAGGCACTGAACAGAAATGTATTCCTGATGTTAATAATCACAAATAAGGTGACCACCAATGAAAGACAAATTAGGGGTAAGCAGAGAAAGAAGAGGAGGAAAATAAGGAAAAAAGAAAGAAGTGCCAAAATCTAATTGGGAAAGGGAGGAAAAGAAAGAACAAAACATAAAATAAAATAAAAACATAAAATACAAAAGAAGAAGACAAAAAGAGAAAGAGAAAAAAAGTCAGAGAGAAAAGAAAGAGGATAAGAGAGAAAAGGGGAACAAAATATAGATGTCAGGAGAAAACTCCAATAGAACAGTCATTAATCCCAACAAAGGCCAGCAACCAGTACCTGGAGATTAATACAAACTTCAAATAACAAGTGGTATCGAGGGAGGCGAGGAAAAAGAGAGGTTAAAAAGAAACCAAAACAAAGCAAACAAAAAGCAAAATTAAACAAGTAGAATAAACTAAAACAATCTCACAAAAAAGTACAAAAAATCGATATAATCACTGTTCAGGGTAACAGCAACAAAAGGTCATAGAGAAAAACAACTTTTTGGATAGTGAAGACAAGAAGAGAGAGGTTTGTATGAAGTTGTAGTAGGGGATTTAAAACTAGATGTATAAGTGGGGTGAAATTTTAACCAGGGAAAGAGAAATAATAGGGAGAATCTAAAGTTGGAAAAGGGAAAGAGAAACAACACAACCAAATGGGGAAAGGTAGGAGGAAAGTGTTGGCATAAAGGTAGAATTGAGATGGAGTAAAATTATGCTAAACAAAAGATGAAAATAGAATGTAGAACTCTAATCCCGAAGTAAAATAAAGAGAAGACAAAATGACACTTGTTTTTTTCCAAAAAGGTAAAATAGTAGTAGTAATAATACTGGTTAAAAACGAAAATGTAATAATTAAAAAGGTAAAATCAATTGAGGAGGAAAGAAAAAAAATAGTTTTTTAATTAAAATACAGTGGTACCTTGAGATACGAGTTCAATTCATTCCCTAACCTTGAGGCGTGGGAAACTATGAGTCGCTCCAGTCTCGGTAAACTGGTGGGTCATGTGTAGCTGGCTGATCTGCGCGATTACACCTATCTCAAATGTTGCTTGTATTTCAAAGCAAAAATCGCTTGCTCGAAGGCTCGTATCTCAAAAATCTCGTATGTTAGGGCACTCGTATCTGGAGGTATCACTGTATGCAAAAATGAAAAATAAAAATAAAATAAAACAAAATAAAAAATTTAAAAAAAGAAAAAGAAAAAAAAGAAAAAAAATAGAATGGTCATTCACTTCCACTATTGTTCTGCTTGGCACTCCTGTTTCCCAGTAGGGAGGGTATTGCAGTTCCCTGTGTTCCATTGCTGGTGTTTTAATCTCTTTATTCTTTTGTGGTTATCCGAGAGTCAATTTGTGCATCATCCACTGGGTGGCAGTATTTCGGAATTGACCTCTAAGACAAAGCATAGGACCTTTCTAGGCTGTGCTCAGATCCTGTTACTCTGCGGTTCTCAAAACCGGTTTGTGGGGATTTTGCAGCCTGGACACTGTAATAACCCCCAGGCTGTCCTTTTGCCTCAGATTAAAATGAGTTGTTTTCTAGAGCTCCCCTCTGTCAACACCTCGGAGATTTTCCCTCCACACTGAGGGATCACGCCCTGCCCCACATCTGCGGACCTCTCTAGAGGCAGCTTTCCTGCAGCCCGTCTCCCACAGTGTGCATGTCTCTGTTCTGCCGGACAGGAGACCTCACCTTATCCCAGGCGAAATCTGACCTTTCCGTGTGCTGTGTGGATCTCCTCTGAGTCTGCGTGTCTGCGCCGATTGGAGAGTGGTGTTCTGGGTCCCCTGCTATTCGTTGAGTGCTGCAGCTGCAGCTTTCAGACCGCCGCAGACATCCACCTCCCTCTGCAAGATGGTGCTGTCTCCTTGTTCACGCTGGTGGCTCCGGCAGACAAAAACCCGTGGCGGTGGGACTGCCTGGTGAGGAGAGCCCCGTCCAGCAGTCCCCCACCTTCTCCTGGAGGATAATTGACTCTTAACTTGCCAACAAACACTCCCAATGCGACTCTCAGCCGCTCTCTCTCCCTCTGCCCAGCGACAAAGCTCCAGACGCATCCGTCTATTCTGCCGCCATTTTCCTCTTCTCTCTGTATTACAAATTTTTACTTGATTCTTGTGATGCTGTAGTTGGCTGTTAGATCTCTGTATAATATTTTTTATTTCGGTCAGTGTATGCTTTATTTCTAGGTGGTCCTTTTTTATCTCCTCTTGGGTTTTGCTAAATTTATCGGCCTTTTCTAGAAAATACTTCAAAAACCTTACATTTGTTGTTTGTTTTCCTCCATTTCTTTCATTTGTGATATGTTTTTTTTGTCTCTGCATTTTGGCTGCTTCCCTGAATTGATAGAGTGGTTTTGTATGCTAGGGCTCAGTGGCTCAGCCTCCTCAGTTACCTAAGGTGGATGGTCTTGGTGCACCCCTTTGTAGACTGTGTGCACAGTGTTGTTGTAGTTAAGTCTTAATTGTTGTTGGTATCCCTGGGAGGTATTTATCTCCAGGCAATTGGGTGTGAGGATCAGCTGTGTCTATGCTGGGAGAACTTCTGTGCTGGAGACACCTTTATGAGACAAGACTTGCAAAAGCCTCTGCGCTTAGTTTGGATGAGGCAGAGTCTCAGGGCGGAGCAGACAGCATTGGTTTCCCATCAGCCCTGCCCTAATAGGCCCCTGTGTCTTAGTGACTTGTGGTAATCGCGGCAAGCACCTCTAAGAGAAAGCTGCCCTTGAGTTTGGCCCATTGCCAGATCGTCCGGTTTCTCCCTGAATGAATCTGGGTCCCTAGAGTCTCGCCCGGAATTGGAGTTCAGCACAGTTGTGAGCCTTTTTCTTCCTCCTGCTTGAGAAAGCCATTTGTGCATTCAGTTGCCAGTCTTCTCTGGGCACACGCATCTCAATACTTCTGCCTCCTGCAGCTCCTCTGAGTCTCAGTGTGCTTTTCTCTTCTTCCAGTTGTAGAATTTCCATTCAGCCAGCTTTCATGTGGTTCTGGATGATGTCTGTTTTGTCTTTTAGTTGTAGTTTTGAAATTGTTGTGCGTGGCAGCAGTTTAGGTGCTTACCTATGCCACCATCTTGGTTTCTCTCCAGAGTATCTGAATTCTGACCTCTAACCCCAGAGCCCCCAATCCTGGCTTCTGCTCACATAGCTCGAGTACACTCTGCCCTTCCTGTGCCAGAGCACAAGGTGGTAGCTCAACAAGGAATTTTGTGTGTTGGCCTTTGAAAAGAGTGCCTGAATTTGTATCTTTCCTGGCAGATAGCAACCCTGCTGTTTTTCACAGCCAGATGTTATGTGGGTACCCTTCTTAGTTCTAGTGCTTTCTGTTGGGGAGGCCCAGCTTAGGATTAGACTTCAGAGTTCTCAGTGGCAACCCCCAACAGCTGAGATATCTCTGGAACTTCAGTTGTTGTCTCCTGACCAGCCCTTTTGTGCCTCTGACCCCTCCTCCCACCCCCACCAATCTCTATGTAGTCTCTACTTTCAATCCTTGGTTATTAGGATTCTCTCTAGCAAGTCTTTTGTTGATTATTCAGGAAGTTTTTCTATATTTTAGTTGTAATATCAGTTTGGTCCTGGGGGCATGTCTGTGTAACACCCACTTACTCTGCAGCTGTTTTTTTTTTTTCATATATTTTATTGATTTTTTACAGAGAGGAAGGGAGAGGGATAGAAAGTCAGAAACATCAATGACAGAGAGACATCGATCAGCTGCCTTCTGCACGCCCCACACTAGAGATGTGCCCGCAAGCAAGGTACATGCCCTTGATCGGAATCGAACCTGGGACCCTTCAGTCCGCAGGCCGACACTCTATCCACTGAGCCAAACCAGTCTCGGCTGCAGCTGTTTTTAATCTCTTCCCAAGGCAGTTTGAAATAAAGATTATTGAACTGGTATCTAATTAGAATTAGAAAACAAACTGTTTTGGTAAATTCAAAATCAACTAGGTTAGCCCTGGCCAGTGGGACACAATTGTTTGGAGGATTGTCTCATACACTGGAAGGTTATGATTTTTAATTCTTGGTTAGGCACAAAGCCAGGTTTCAAATTCAATCCCCAATTGGAGGTGCATATGGAAGGCAAGTGATCACTCCATGTTTCTTTCTCTCTCCCTTTCTCTTCCTCTCTCTCTAAAGTCAGTAAAGAAACAAACATATCCTCAGTTGAGGATTAAAAAATTAAAATCATCTAGGTTATTAATAATATTTAGGATAAAAACTTAGATAATCTGTAAGTTTAATTTTTTGTACATTTCAAAAGTATCATATTCCTGTTAGTATAAAAATATATTTACTCTTTGAAGTAGTTCATTATTAATATATGTGAAAAGGTAACTGATTTACAAATTGCTTTGTAAGCTAATCATATGTTCAAAGTTGAGCAAAGATGATATATGTCAAAAGGGTTTTTTTTTTATAATCTTAATTAAGTTTCCAAAGAGGAGTGACCAATTTTAAAAACCACATTAGAGCTTTCTAAATGTTTGATTTATATTCCCCAAGAAAAATAAGAGATAGTTATTACCCTCTGATAGAAGTTTTCTTCAAGAACATCAAAGCATACTAATTATTTAAAGTTTATCTGCCCAAAATGAATAATTCATAGTTCTGTTAGTGCTTATGTAGTAAGAAAACATATTCAGAAATAGTATAGTTTAAATTTTGTCATTACTTAAGGAGGTCACATATTACAAGTGCTTTTACATCTATATTTTTATTCAGTATAAGATAACTTTGTGAATTAAATAGTTATTCTTTTTATAGACTCTCAAGGTCAGATGACTACTAAGAAGTATAGCTATTTTAGCTTTCATATTTTTATTAGTAGACCAAATAATAATGAACTATACTGAAATGAACAGTATGGCTGCTTTTTTTTTTCCTGTTGCATATATAAATACTTTGAGGGAAGTGTTTGTCTTATTACCATCAATTCTTTTCATTTTTTTAAATATATATTTTATTGATTTTTTACAGAGAGGAAGGAAGAGAGATAGAAAGTCAGAAACATCTATGAGAGAGAGACATCGATCAGCCGCCTCCCGCACACCCCACAGTGGAGATGTGCCCGCAAGCAAGGCACATGCCCCCAACTGAATCGAACCCGGGACCTCTCAGTCCGCAAGCCAACGCTCTATCCACTGAGCCAAACCGGTCTTGGCAATTTTTTCATTTTTTTTGTCCATGACTTTTAGTTACTTTGAGATGCGCACATTTTTTGGGGGGGGGGGTAGAGGAGAGAAACAATTTTAATTGTCCCTTTTTTTTTTTTTAAGATAGAGCTTTTATCTCTTGAATCCTTTAGCTGCCTATGGTCATCTTCTCATTTGTATTAGTGGTGTCTCACTTTTCAGTCAGAAAGGCAAATTTGCCAAACTGCTTTATACCTCTGGAGCACAGATCTCTGAAATCTCATTTAAAGATATTTATTCTCTTTATAGAGTTGCTTCCTTTCCTATAACATGATTTTATTTTTTAAACTTATCCTTCCTCTACTCTTGAAGGTAGTTATAAAATAATAGTATAGTGCAGTGGTCGGCAAACCACAGCTTGCGAGCCACATGCGGCTCTTTGGCCCCTTGAGTGTGGTTCTTCTACAAAATACCACGGCCTGGGTGAGTCTATTTTGAAGAAGTGGTGTTAGAAGAAGTTTAAGTTTAAAAAATTTGGCTCTCAAAAGAAATTTCAATTGTTGTACTGTTGATAGTTGGCTCTGTTGCCTAATGAGTTTGCCGACCAGTGGTATAGTGATAAAAACTTTTGGGAGTATGAGAATATTATTGTTATTTATATTTGAAGCAATCCGATATACAAGTTATTGTTTTTCTCTTTATGAGGTAAAAATTTACTATAGTATTAATAAAGAAGAGCTGTTTTTTTAAATTTAAAATGGATTATTTTATTTATTTTTTTGTCTTGTTAATCCTCACCTGAGCATATTTTCCCATTGATTTTTAGAGAGAGTGAAAAGGAGGGATGAGTGAGGGAGGGAGAGGCGGAGGGAAAAAATGGGGTGGGAGAAGACAGAGAAAGAGAGAGAAAGAAAGAGAGAGAGGAAGAAAGAAACATCTACATGAGAGAGACACATTAATTGATTGTGTCCCGAATATGCCCAGACTGGGGCTAAGACCAGGGATAGATCCTGCAACCCAGGTAGGTGTCCTTAATTGGCCAGGGAAGAGCTGTTTCTTTAATTGGTTTCACAAATTTAAAACAGATTACTGTGTATTCTTTTAAAAGGACAGTAGAGGGCACTGTGGTATTTTTTCAAAGCTTGTTTTAAAATTACCAAGTTGTTGGCATTTTATGTGTAATAGTGTCTATTCAAGTAATCTATTGAAGGCTATGAAACTCTTTGTTCTTTGCTTTTTCACTCTGTTGGGATTATAAAAATCTTGTTGAGTATTAGGAAATCAGAGGTGCAATATTTTTCTTTGTTCTGCATTTGCTTTTTTTTTTAAATGGGTATAAGAAATCCTTTTTAAATAATAATTCTTGTAAATCTATTCACTAATCTTTATATGTTTTCCTCGGTGAGATTTTCTTGTTTAAAATTATGAGAAAAGTAGTTTTGGTAGATATCTAAGGCATTTAATTAAATTTTTGAAAAATGTTTTTTATAGGTTCTAGCATCTCTGGTCATATGCCAGCTACAATTTCATTTGCCTACAGGCTGGCAGAGATAGCATGCCCAGAGTGACAGATTACCCTTGTATTATAGCATTCACTTCAGAAGCCAGTCAATCTTAGTCTGACAGGAATCCTACTTATTTATTCCTATAATCCTTAATGAGAAAAGAAAAAACCCCCACAGATTTTATAAAATTTCCTCAGGGAAATTATTCAAAAAATTTACTTATATTTTAAGAATATAATTAACAGTAAGTAGGTTGTATATATTTTAAAGAAGATAATCCACAATGATGGAAAACAGTATTTATAATACATTGGCAGTGCATTAATACATGTGGAAGAGGGAAAAACCTCAGCTCTTACTTTGGTCATTCTGTTATACATTAGCTGGAAATTAATATTTGTAAATGATTACAATTTTATAACATTTGATTATGATTCATTCAGTAGTTATTCCCCAGAACTTTCCTGCTACTTTATTACTAGCATTATGAAGGAGGAAATTGGAAAACCTGTGATGTGTTCCAGCTCACATAGCAAGACAATGACATTGTCAATGACATACCTTAAGTTATTCCCCAAACCTATACCCAATTGACTAGTTGATAATTCCTCAGATATTAATTGTTCTTATATCTGTACAGATTCAAGAAGTAGTTTGATTTTTATTTTAAAATGAATGTTCATATGTGTAAATACTGTTTTGATGTGTAGTTTTCTGATATTTTTTTTCTGTCATCTACAATAGTTCAAAGGAAGGAAGGAATTTTCTGGCATATCTAAAACAAAAAAGCCTCATCAGAGCAGGAATCTTTGTTTTGTTGCCCCAAGTGCCTAATAGCTGGCCCATAAGTATATAGTAAATATTTGAATAAAAAATTTTGGAATTTATAATTGTTTAATCTAGTATCAATTTGAAATACTTAAATCTTTAAGAGTTAAGTTTCGATATAGGAAGAATTCTTGTTCTTTTGGAAAAGATTTTAGAATGAGGAGAGCAATTACTATACACTTATCCACAGTTTGGTAAGAGGTGGTTTAACATTTGGACAGTTAATCACCAGCACAGGGTATGCAGATTATTGTGGAGGAGAAGAGTATGAGGAAAATTGCTGTTAAAGTATAAATAAATAAGCACAAATTCATATTATAAAGTAACTTGCAAAGATATAAATTTGATCAACTATAATGCAAAATGTTCAAAAGAGCTATAGTTTTTTAAATTTGAGATAAAGGTAAGAGTTAGGTTAACAAAGGAGACATGCTTTAAAATAATAGGTGATATTTTATGAGCATGTCATATTATAAGCCAAAAACAAGTAGTTTTAGCCTAAATCACAGTTACAGTGTCTACACATAAAGTGTTTAGCTGTTTATTAGTAAACTAGAAGCCTGGTGCACGAAATCCATACACTCAGGGGAGGTGGGCAGGGAGGCCTGAACTCTCTTACAGTTCAGGATCCCTCACTGCTTACTACCTGCCTGCTTGCTGCTCCTTACTGCTCAGTTCACTGCGTCTGCCCCCTGATGGGGAGGAACCATGGGAGGGCTCCAGGGTGTGTCTGGTCCATCTCACTCAGTCCTGATTGGCTGGACCCCAACAGCAAGTTAACCTATTGGTCAGAGTTTCTGCCGCCTGGTGGTCAATGCACGTCATAGTGAGTGGTCAACCAGTCGACTGTTTACTTCCTGGTCAATGCACATCATAATGAGTGGTTGAGCAGCCTTAGCATATCATTAGCATGCTATGCTTTGATTGGTTGAATGGATGACCAGACACTTAGCATATTAGGCTTTTATTATATAGGACATTTTGTTCAGTAAATATTTTTTCCTCTTATGCTCTCACTTACTAAAATGATCACAAATTATAACAAGGAAGATCTAGATTCTGAATTTCATTTATAATAGAAACTAATAGTGTAAGTACTAGAGAGGAAGTGAAGGAGAGATCAGTATTTGATATATAAGAAAATGAAGGGGTAGGAGAAGAAATTATGTAGGAGGAGAAAGGCATCTGGATATTCTTTCATGCATTCAGCATATATTTAATGATAGTTTACTGTGCTAGAGGCTGGGATATAAAAGTGAAAAAAATAGACCAAGTTCTTGCTCTCATGTAGCTTACAATGTAGGTAGGAAACCCACCTTGAGATAACATATTGTCAAATTATGGTAAAAATGCCTCTTTCTTACTGAGTATATTTAACACAGTAAGTGCCCAGCCTGTTTTGTCTTCCAGATGGAAAGTATAGTATCAGTAACTGGTGACTGCTTAATGTGTTAATATTCTTTTTCCATTGCATTTTTCATTTTTAAAAATAATAGCTTTATTAAGATATTAGAAGCCCAGTGCACAAATTCATTCATGGGTGGGGTCGTACTGGCCCTCCCCCTATGGGAGCCCATCGGGGCCGGCTGGTGAGGGGAGAGAGGGGACATGGAAGGTTGGCCAGCCCTGCCCCTGATTGGGGTCAGGGGACTGATTGAGGGTGGGGCCAGCCAGGGAGGGGTGCAGGAGATCAGCTGCTTGGCCCCGCCCCTGATCATGGTGTGGGGGACTGGCTGGGGTAAAGGGCTGGGCCAGCCGGGGCGAGGAACCACAGGAGGTTGGCTGGCTGGCCCAGCCCCTGATTGGGGTGGGCCGATCAGGGGCCAGGCTGCCCTGGGGGAAGGGCTGTGGGAGGTTGGCTGGCTAGCCATGCCCACAGTTGGGGTGAGGGGCCTGATTGGGGACCAGGCTGACCAGGGGAGGGGCTACAAGGGGTTGGGGGGGGCAATTGGGGCCCTGATTGGGCTGGTGGCTGCCACAGTGCATGTCATAGTGATCAGTTATTTTAGTCATTCCGTTGTTTTAGTCGCTTGACTTTTATATATATAGACTAGTGGCCTGGTGCATGAAATTTGTGCACATTGCAAGGGAATTAATTAGAGAAAATATTTTAATATTGCTATTTGCCCTTTCTCTATAATAAAAGTGTGAGAGATAAAAGGAAATGAGTACAATGTATATGAAAATAATATATAATTTTATTAATAAACAATAACAAAATGACATAATAGCAATAACAAACCCATGATGTTAAAAACAACATTAATGCAAATAATGACTGATAAAGTGATTAAGCTTATTCTAATATCTCCCTGTATACCACATTAAGAGTGAAAATACTTTCAGAATGCTTGACTAATTTGTTTTGGGATAAAGTATTTACAACTTAACGTCACATGCTCTTCAAACTCGAGAGAAAGCAACATATAACTGACCATGTGTGCAAACAGGTTCAGATAGGAATATTCCTACTCTGTCTAGAGTTTGTCCTTGTGATTTATTAATAGTCATTGCAAATGCTGGCATGACGGCCAACTGTCATCGAATTAATTTAAATGGGAGGCCAGTGTCAGATGGGGACAAATCAATTCTTGGAATCAGAACTTCTCCCTCTACACATCCTGTTAATACTTCAGCTTTAATAATGTTAGGTTGTAGTCTTTTTATAATAAATCTGGTACCATTACAAAGACCCCATTTACTATTAAGATTTATCAATAGCATGATGATTGCACCCACTTTCAATTTTAATTTATGACATGGCATTCTTGAAGAAGTAATACAATTAAGAAATTCAGTGGGGCTGAAACCGGTTTGGTTCAGTGGAGAGAGTGTCAGCCTGTGGACTGAAAGGTCCCAGGTTCAATTCCGGTCAAGGGCATGTATCCTGGTTGTGGGCACATCCCCTGTAGGGGGCATGCAGGAGGCGGCTGATCGAAGTCTCTCTCTCATCGATGTTTCTGACTTTTCTATCCCTCTCCGTAAAAAAACAATAAAATATATTAAAAAGAAATTCAGTGGGAAAATTTTCCTTTTCAGCATCATCTGTTGAGACAATAGAATCATCACTCATATAGGTGTGAAAATCTCCATCAAGTGTATCCACAATTTCTTCATTTAATTTTTGAACATGCTAATTTTTTGGACAAAGAATCACACATTTAGATATACTTTTAATATTATCTATAGATATATTATTTCCAAAGGTAGCTTCAATAATAGATCCATTACAAATTATTTCATGGGGAATTTCAATAATATCCATTCCTAAATGAAAACTGCTATCAAGTTTGCCATCTCCAAGTTTTACTAACCATTCGCTATAAGTAGAATCCTCTGATCTCATATTTGTTTTAAGAGATAACTTTCTGAAACATCCCCAAACATCACAGTACTTTAAACTCGTTTGTACTATGGTCTATCACATAGCATGCAGCATAATACCTAGACATTGTCGAAAACCCCCTTCGAAAAGGAGAACTTTTTCACCAAATGCAACATTCAAATTCATAATTTCTATTAGTAATCTGTCTGTGGCGTTTTTTAGCATGACTGGATGCCATGGTGCATTCATCAATGATAAGAAGTTGGGCCTTTTTAATTGTTTTAGCAATTTTGCTCTTTATATCGAGTCTAGAAATTGAAGTTTCATTTAATGGAATTAGTAATTTCAATTGAGAATGAAAGGTTCTTCCACCAAGAATAAATTTGCAGCAATTCCTGTAGATGCTGTGGATAAAATAGTACCACCATGACCTCTAATATCATGTATTAAAACCTTATACAGATATGTTTTTCCACTACCACCTGGACCATCCAAGAAAAAGCATTTGGGGTGTACAGTTTGATCTTTGATGGCTGAAGTTATAGTCTGAAAGGCTGCCAACTGTTCATCATTCAGAGAATTTATTAAAACCTTTGCCTGTTGTCGCTTGTATGATTCATCACATGTATTTGCATTAATTAATAAAGGATAGTCTGGAAGTTTGAAATGTGAATATTTCATTCTATGCAATGTGAATATCTCCTGAATTTAATTCATGCATTTCAATGTTCACACAGGCACCTTCTCTTCGGTGCAATTTCCAACAGATATCTTCAATAAAATGAGATTTATTCTCATTCCATAATTTGTCTGCAGCAGAAGGACATCCAAACACACATATGTATGCAAAAAGTTGTTTGAGCATATTAAGGATGATTGCATCATCAATCATATCTTTCTAGATATTGTCGTCAAGTAATAATCCTTGGTGTTTAGCAGCTTCATAAAATGTATCATAAGTTACACCTCTACAGTTCGCAGATCCTCAAAACTTACCGCACCTTTTACATGCAGGACACTGGTCCTCATCTGGAATTTCTGCCTTAACTATATGGTCAATGTCATCTTCTGAACTTAATTTGGACTCACTATCTAATATCAATAATATGTGAGTGTGAGACAGTCTGCATTTCTAAAATTCGATGACAGGAATCTTAGCTATTACTTTGCCAAATAAATGGAATTTACATACATCATTTAAAAGAACATTGAGCTTAATATTAAAAACTCTGACTACCAAGTCAGGTCTGTTTTCAACTTTTTGCCAGCGTTGTAAATTGTTTGTAATATCTGCCCATTTGGGTTATAAATAAGTTGGGCTTGCCATTCTTCGTTACAATTGCCATAGCAACCTGATGTCGTTGCTGCATATTCTGAGACTGCCCTCAAAAGATGATGGAAGTGTTATCATTTTCAGTACATTGTCATTTTCAGATCTAGATTTGAGATACATTGTCATTTTCGGATCTAGATTTGAGATAACCCATCAAAGCACTATATTTTTCAACTCTTAACTTAGATTGGTTTGCTTTAATGAAATTTATCTGATTGGCCTCCATTTTTAAATATGAATCCACAATAAACTGTTGAGTTAATTTTCCTGCATTTAAAATAGGATTGAACATGTCCCTCACAAAGAGATGAAATCTATAATACTGCATTTGTGTGACTCGTGTCCTTATATTTTGTCTAGTATTATTGTTGAGTACGCTGTTGTCTCTGTCTCAATGCAATGTCTGTTTCCCAGCCTTTTTCACCATGTGAAAAAAGAATAGGATATGTGATTGCATCTAATATAGGAAACAGGATACTGATTTGTTTCATTTTAATGGCACTTGGATTATTGGGATCTGGTTTACAATGAATGAGCAAGTCCCTTTCAAAAGGAGGTTCTCCATCTCTATTTCTGAATAGGATAAAAACCTTGGTTACACGGGGAAAATTATATTTACCCGGGTCACTGTTACAATTGTATTTAATTGCCATAGTTATTTCCCTGGGAGCTACACTTTTTGCTGCTGCTTCAGATTGGGCTTCCTTTTCTACCTCATGTAGCATCTTGTATGATTTTGTTAATTCATTTATTTCATGCATGAGGTTGTTGATGTTGATCATGAATCTTTTTGAGCAGCCCTGGTTTTCTGGCATTGCTTATCTTTTACTTGTAGCTTCAGCTATATCCAAAATATAGAGTTGAGCACACTTCTAAGAAACACCATTTAAAGGAATAAACTTGTCCGTGTATTCTAAAACAGTATGGCCCATACCCTGATGGTGATATTTACACCCATGGAAGCAAAAGCGAAAGAACTATTTATGGATTGAATATTTTCCATGAAATTTTTACTGTCAGAATCTTCGTTTGTCATTAATATTTTTAAATATGCATAGTAATCTGGAAAATGTATATCATTTGGACAGACTTTCCCTTTGCTACACATCGAATAAATTTCCCATCTGATGGTTTTTCATCAGAGAAATTTAGTGATAGGCAAAATTCACATCTAACAGTCATTACACCACAACTATGTTCAAGAATTGTACTCCATTTTTGCTGAGAAGGCATTTCCTACCAGTATTGCTTGTACTTGTTGATGACTGTTCTCTAGACATATTCTGTATTCGCCACCACCTTCTTTTAACTTCAAAGGCACATTGGTTTTTAGCATTTTCTGTTGATAATGCCGGTGTTTTTCAGCTTCAGAGCGACATTTTTCCAATAGCTGCTCTTCAGATACATTCTGTTGCAGGCGTCGCCTCCTTTCAAGATCAGACGCAGATTGCTCTTCAGACAATTTCTGTCAGTAACGTTGGCATCTTTCTGCTGCAGAGCTACGTTTTATCAACAGTTTTTCTTTGGACATAGTCCCACCTCTCTACTGCCACAGTCTGAGATACAGGTGAATGAGAGTCTGACTGTCAGGCCTTTGAGCTGTGTGACCAACGGCTGATTCCGGCTGATACTGTGGAGGTGGGCCTTGGCAGAGGCTTTGTCCTATATGTTGTGGAAGATGAGGCTCCAGAGGGAGCAATGCCCTCTAAACTGCCAGCTTTCTCGCTCTGCTCAACCCCACAGGTGGGCCTTGGCAGAGGCTTCCCAGGTCCCCCGGGCTTGGGCCCTGCTGGCAGTGTGGGGTGCTGCCCCCCACCGACTGCCTGGTCGCCCATCTTGTCTTGGATTCGGCTGGTGGCATTATGCACTGCCCCCACCGCCTGCCTGGTCCCTCATCGCAGCTTGGATCCAGTCCAGCAGTATCGGGCACTGCCCCACGCCAACTGCCCAGGTCCGCAGTTGCAGCTTGGATCCATCCAGCTGGCAGCATAGTGCGCTGCCCTACACTGCTTGCCTGGTCCCCCATTGTGGCATGGACCCAGGCAGGCAGTGCAATCGTGGTTTGGATCGAGCTCCGCAGTATTGGGTGCTGCTCCACGCTGCCTACCTGGGTCTGCGATCATGGCTTGGATCCAGTTGGCAGCATATGGCACGGCTCCATGCTGCTTTCCCAGTTCCCCATCGTGGCATGGACCTGGGCAGGTGGCGTGATGGATCCAGCCGGTGGCATAGGGCGTTACCCCCTGCTGCCTGTTCGGTCTCCCATCTTGGCTTGGATCCGGCTGGCGGCATTGGGCGCTGCCCCATGCCACCTGCCCAGGTTGGCAATTGTGGCTTGGCAGCGACATGGGGTGCTACCCCCCCCCACTGCTTGCATTTGCAAATTTACCTGCCATCTTTGCTGGGTTAATTTGCATAGCGCCCCTGATTGGCTGTGGGTGTAGCAGAGGTTTGGTCAATTAGCATATTATTCTTTTATTAGATAGGACTAGAGGTCTGGTGCATGAAATTAATGCATGGTGGGCGGGGGGTGGAAGGTCCGTCTGCCTGGCCTGCACCCTCTCACAATCTGGGACATCCCACTTGCAATCCTGGATCTCTGGCTCCTAACCACTCTCTAGCCTGCCTGATAGCCCCTAAAACTTAAGTTTTTTTTTTATAGTTAATATTTATATTTCTTTTTTATTTTTTTATTTTAAAAATCAAGCTTCTTGAGAACATGAGGCATTTAACATTATTCCATGTTCCTTACAGAGAGCTAAGCATGGTAAACTCATTAAATGTTTAATACTTATGGGCTTCTATACAAACATTTTCCAACCAGGAATGTTTTAATAGGCAGTCTCCAAAAACGAATTGGAAAACCTAAAAGTAGAGTGTTCAGATTTCAGGCATCAGGTGCTATAAGGAGGGTTTTTATCCCAATTAAACTCTACTTCTTAGCTCTCAACAGTCTGGACAAACTGCCTTTCACTGTCCCCGAAGTTTCTTATTAATCAACTATCCCATTTCCCTTTCCTTTTTTTGAGTTCAATGTTTTATATCCATATCAGTATGAACGTACCCATACAAAACCCACCTGCCAACCAGGCTGGGCAAGCAGGAGGGGGGTCCATGGCAGCATAGAAAACCGGAGTTGCCCTAACCAGTTTGGCTCATTGGATAGAGCATCGGCCTATGGACTAAAAGGTCCCAGGTTCAGTTCCGGTCAAGGCATGTATGTACCTTGGTTGTGGGCACATTCCCAGTAAGAGGTGTGCAGGAGGCAGCTGATCGATGTTTCTCTCTCATCAATGTTTCTAACTCTCTATCCCTCTCCCTTCCTTTCTGTAAACATCAATAAAATATATTAGGAAACCAGGGTTCTTATCCCAAAAGAGGAGAAAATGAGTTTATAGTCAAGGAAACAAAATCAGAACCCAACATGATCAAGGAGAAGCCTTGAAATTGCATCCAGTGGAGGTGCTGTGGGCAGCAGTGCATCTCAGCTGGCCCAGCAGTACCTGCAGCAGCTCGGTTCCTAGAAAGCCTGCAGTCAGATAGGGCCCAGCTCTTGAGGTTATTTGTAATAATTTTGATTTTGGGGGAGGAGGCTTCTGGGCAGTAGCTTCATATAGGGATAACTGGTGGGGGCTTCACTTCAGGGTTTGGAGGAGAAGTTGGGTCTGTGGGGCGGGACAGCCCAGCCCCAAATGTCACAGCTGAGGCTCTTGGAAGTGGTCCAGCGAAGTTCCTTCCTGCTTTCTTTCTGCCCTGATCTTAGGTCTATAGCTTAAAAATCAGGGTACCAGGCTGGGGTTGAGTACACACGCACCTCCTCCTAAGAACCCAGATGAAGCACACCACATGGCAGATACAGGCAGGGGGAGTTTGGGGGAACTGTAGGAACTGGTGGGAGCAGCCAAAGCCAGGGGAGGGCAGTACCCATGGGCAAAGGGGGCATGGGATGGAGGAGGTAGGCTCCTCTAACAGAGACTTAGAAGTACAGAGACTAAGAGAGACAGAGAGGACAGAGATGGGGATAGAAAGAATGACAGGAAGAGAGAGACTCAGAGAAAGCAAGAGAGATTGAGACAGAGAAAGATTCACAGAGAGACCAGACAGAAAGCTGGAGTCCTGCTCTGTATGAGTCAGCTGGCTGGGGGGAGGAGAGGGGACGAGTGGCGCTGAGAGCCCGACAGTGTGATGGTAAGTGCATTGTTGTGTTGCACGAAGGAGGTGTTCTGGTTAATGCAGCACCAGCTCCTTCAGAGACTTGTACAGGTTGTAGGACTCTGCAAAACCCAACCCAGTAGCTGTGCGGTAGATGACACAGTGCTTGGTATCGCAGTCCACCATCACAGAGCAGGCATAGCAGTCCCACTGGCTGCTCTCACAGATGAGGAAGAGCCATCCCACTTGCCGTTCAGCATTTCCTCAGCCTGTGTGTGGTTGATCTTGCCCACATACAAGGTTCATTCCTCATGGTGGAGGGAGGTCATCTTCATCCTCCATCATGCATACTGATCTTCAGACTCATTTTTGATTCCTAACCACTTGATTTTCTTCTGCCGGGAGCCTTTCTGGGTGAGCTGTATAAGGTACTGGTCTCAGATCTTGTGCAGCTGCATGAGGTCTGGCTTCAGGCTATTCATGTGCTTATCTCGGTTGTCCAAGCCTGTGTCTGCAGCTCCTGTGGCTCTCGTGGATCTAAGTGATGCAAGACTTGAGCTGTTCTGAGTTCAGCAAGATCCTCTCCTCTGCATCTCTTTTTCATTGCCCTCACACCAGAAACGCTCTAGATACTCCTTGCTGCACTTCTCTTGAGTCTGGCCCTGCTCTTTGAAAATCTTGATGGTTTCATTGAAGGCTTCGATTGTGGTGTGCTTCATCTGGGTTCTTAGGAGGAGGTGCGTGTGTACTCCTCCTAGAGCTGGTCGTACTCATGGCTCTTGTCCTCCACTTCAAACCAAGGTAACAAACAAATAATTTCCCCCCCAGAAGTCTCGTCCAAATACTGCAAGACTGAGGACTATAGTGCTGTGTACATTTGGGTAACAGGCTCACGTCCTAGCCCTAGGCGCCCAGGCATCCTCCACAATCCCACAATCCTCTGGTTGCGTACTTCCGGTTTTTCTAGCTCCTCGAGTGGTGTTTCCTTCAGTTGCATTGCAACATCCAAGGCCTCTAGTTGGAGAGAATTTTTCTGTTCTTTGACGTTGGAATCATTGAAGTTTTGGGTGTACTGCTGCTGCCATGAACACGTGGGCCCCAAGCACACTCATGAAACAACCGTCCATTCAGTCCACTGCTGGTGCTGTCCTGGTTCACAATGAGAAAGGTACTGTGCTGAGCCTTTTTCCAATTGGGTCTTCCTCTGCCTTCCCCAGCATCCTCCAAACCTACCTTGGGCAAGGATAGTTTTTGTGCTAACTCTTTGAGGTTTGTTCTACTGCAAGTGTGCTCTTTTTAGCAATCTCTTTTCCTGTTGTTTCTTTTTTATTCCCCTGATGAACTAGGTGACCTCTGACTTAGCTTGTTACTCTTAGTTTAGAGGAGTTAATGTTTTTAAGGTACCCTTAGGCTTGAATTTCCTCACATTGTTTCAAATAAAGTCAGTTACTCCTGGAAGAACTTCAGAGCTCTTATATTTTGCCTATCCTCAGAGAAAACTCTGAGCCACTGTTCTGGACATAGGGCTAGGCAGTAGCCTCTAGATTGCTACTTAAGATGTCAGATGAACAAGGTGAGGAGCAGGGTGTGAAGGGAGTGGTGCCACAGTAATCTCAGCCTGCTGTGCTATGGTAAAGCTTCTGTTTTACAGCTGGAGACTAGGTGGAAAAAAGGGAGCCTCTGTGCTCTTAGCCACCCTCCCCGGGAATTTAGCCTCTTTAACTTGGAGTCGATGACTTGCCTTTTTCTGTGACATACAGTAAACTTTGCTTAAGAGCTGAGAGGAAGCTCTGTTCTCTTGGCCACGCCTTCTTGGAATGGAGCTTCTGCCAGCCTGAGCTGGGGCAAGGTAGGAAATGGGTTATGGCCCAGATGCCATAAACTGTCCCTGGGATAGGGGAGGGGCATGAAATGGAAATAGAGTCAATAGTTGTTTAATAGCTACTCACTGTGAAGAGATTTTCTTACAGACCCTGGGAAACTGAATCACTTATTATAAGAAGAACAGACCCTGGGGATAGGAAACTGAATGACTTATAAGAAGAACAGACCCTGGGGATAAGGCAGCCAGGAGCTCAGATCAAGGACAGAATCTATCTGAAGAGAGACAGCTTTCCAGGGGCTACTCTTTGCAAGGACAATGAAAGAAGGCAGACCCTAGGATAGGAACTCACTAACTTTAGATTTTTCCCCATCCACTAGCCCTCTATGAGCTTGTTTGAAATGAAGGGTCAGAGGGCTCTTTTCAGAGTATTATACCTGCTGCTCTCTCAGATTGCCAGCTATCTGATTAATAAACGCACCACAAAGATTCAACCTCATCTCTGGTAGTGGTGGGCAACTAGAACCCTTTTGAGTCTGGTTTCGCCTATACCAAATTTTAGTAGATATTCTTGAATAATATTTCTTTATTCAAATATGTCCTCAAGGCCATTTATAGACTTTACATGGTTGTTTTTAAAAAAAGTTTTTGCTTGCTTCTCTGGCAAGTGGGTCTGTAAAGCAACGTTCCCTGTTGTCCTGGAAGTGGAACTCTCCACACTACTTAATTTCAAATATTCCTAAAGTTCAAAATGACTTGTAGTAAGGAAATTACCATCTCAAGTAACTGAGTTGTTTTTTGTTTTTGTTTTTTTCTCTTCTGAGCAGGTTTTGTTCAGAGGTTTCAGACATGAAACCCAGTACCAATATCAGGGCAGTCTTTGCACTACTCTGTCATATTAAGGACTTTTATAATCATTGTATATATCATAAGCTAAAGATGTTAATTTCAGGGTATGTCTACCTAGTTTTCTGTTACTCACAGAAATCTGCAGCTTCCTCCCAGCGTGTTTACTTGATTGAAATTTGCAGTTCTTTGGCTCTATTGCTATGTGGATGTTTCCTGCATAGGACAGTTGAGTTTTTTGTTTTTATTTTTTTATTTGTTTTGGGGGGGCATTCTGTTGTATTCTTAGATATTTAACTTGTTATTAAATTAAATTCTAAATTTTTAAAATGGCTTCATCTGATCTGAAATTACATTTTATAAAATAATTTTACTGACATCTGTGCATTTCAGTCATATACAGAGTTACATATAAAAGAGTTAGATATTTAGCCCTGGCCGGTGGCTCAGTTGATTGGAGCATTGTCCTGTACACTGAATGATTGTGGGTGTGATTCCCCATCAGGTCATATAGCTAGGTTGTGGGTTCCATCCCCTGGTTGGGTAGCATACTGATCGGCGTTTTTCTCTCACATTAGAGCTTCTCTCTCTCTCTTTTCTTCCCTCTCACTGTGTTCCCCCACCCCCTCCTCTCTAAAATCAATAAGATTCTTGGGTGAAGATTACAGATATAATAAATAAATTAAGTCAGAAGCTTAAAGTTTTAGAAGTGAAATGTGCATCATTTTTTATTCTACTGAATGGAGAATTCTTTCTAATTGTCGCATTGATAGGTTTGTCAGTATACCTAGTTTATTCAATCATTCTCTGTTCCTTTCTGTGTTTACTTTTTTTTATTAATTTTTTATACATATCTCCCCATTACCCCCCCTCCCTCCCAGGCATACCCCAACCCCCCAGTGTCTTTGTTCATTGGTTATAATTATATGCATAGATACAAGTCCTTTCATTGATCCCTTATCTACCTCACCTAACTTTAATCTTCCTGCTGTAATTTCACAGTCTGTTTGAAGCTTTACTGTCTCTGTATCTATCCTTTTGTTCATCAGTTTATAATGTTCTTTATTATCCCCCAATGAGTGCGATCATGTGATGCTTCTCCTTCATTGACTGGCTTATTTCACTAAGCATAAGGCTCTCCAGTTCCAACCAGGTTGCTGCAAATGATAAGAATTCCTTCTTTTTAATGGCAGCATAGAATTCCATTGTGTAGATGTACCACAGTTTTCTGATCTACTCATCTGCTGACGGGCACCTAGGCTGTTTCCAAATTGTGGCTATTGTAAATTGTGTTGCTATGAACATAGGGGTGCATAAATCCTTTCTGATTGGTGTTTGTAATTTCTTAGGATAAATTCCTAAGAGTGGTATTACAGGGTCAAATGGGAGATCCATTTTTAGTTTTTTGAGGAAACTCCATACTGTTCTCCACAGTGGCTGCACCAGTCTGCATTCCCACCAATAGTGCACAAGGGTTCCTTTTTCTCCGCATCCTCGCCAACACTTGTCGTTAGTTGATTTGTTGATGATTGCCATTCTGACAGGTGTAAGATGGTATCGCATTGTCGTTTTGATTTGCATCTCTCGGATGATTAATGACTTTGAACATGTTTTCATGTGTCTCTTGGCCTTCCTTCTGTCGTCTTTTGAAAAGGTTCTATTTAGGTCCGTTGCCCATTTTTTTTATTGGATCCTTCATCTTCCTTTTATTAAGTTGTATAAGTTGGTTGTAGATTTTGGAGATTAAACCTTTATCAGTGATAGCATTTGCAAATATGTTCTCCCATGCATTGATCTTTCTTGTTGTTTTGTTGATGGTTTCTTTTGCTGTGCAAAAGCTTTTTATTTTGATGTAGTCCCATTTGTTTATATTTTCTTTAACTTCCATTGCCTTTGGAGCAGTATCAGTGAAGAAGTTCTTTCGGCATATATCTGAGATTGTGCTGCCTGTGGATTCCTCTAGTATTTTTATGGTTTCCCTTCTAATGTTTAAGTCCTGTATCCATTTTGAGTTTATTTTTGTATTTGGTGTAAGTTGGTGGTTCAGTTTCAATTTTTTGCATGTATCTGTCCAATTTTCCCAACACCATTTATTGAAGAGGCTATCTTGGTTCCATTGAATGTTCATGCCTCCTTTGTCAAATATTAATTGAGCATAGTTGTTTGGGTGGATATCTGGGTTCTCTATTCTATTCCATTGGTCTATATGTCTGTTCTTGTGCCAGTACCAGGCTGTTTTGAGAACAGTTGCTTTGTAGTATAGCTTGAAGTCTGGTATTGAGATCCCACCTACTTTATTCTTTTTTCTCAGAATTGCTGTACCTATCCGTGGTCTTTTTTTGTTCCAGATGAATCTATGAAGAATTCTTTGTAGGTCTGTGAAATATGTCGTTGGTATTTTAATGGGTAGTGCGTTGAATCTGTAGATTGCTTTGGGTAGTATGGACATTTTAATGATGTTGATTCTCCCAATCCATGAGCATGGTATGCTCTTCCATCTGTTAACATCTTCCTCTATCTCTTTTTTCAGTGTCCTGTAGTTTTCTGCATAAAGGTCTTTTACCTCTTTAGTTAGGTTTATTCCTAGGTATCTTAATTTTTTTGGTGCGATGGTAAATGGGATTGCTTTTTTAGTTTCTCTTTCTATAATTTCACTGTTAGTGTATAGAAATGCCACAGACTTCTTAGCATTAATTTTGTATCCTGCTACATTGCCGAATTCATTAATTAAGTCAATTAGTTTTGGAATGGAGTCCTTTGGGTTTTTTATGTACAATATCATGTCATCTGCAAATAAGGACAGCTTTACTTCTTCTTTTCCAATTTGGATGCCTTTTATTTCTTCTTGTTGTCTAATTGCAATGGCTAATACTTCCAGTACTATGTCGAACAGGAGAGGTGAGAGTGGGCATCCCTGTCTTGTTCCTGTTCTTAGGGGAAATGGTTTTAGTTTTTGCCCATTGAGTATGATGTTAGATGTGGGTTTATCATATATGGCTTTTATGATGTTGAGGTATGATCCTTCTATTCCCACTTTGCTGAGAGTTTTTATCAAGAAAGGATGTTGGATTTTGTCAAATGCTTTTTCTGCATCAATTGATATGACTATGTGATTTTTATCTCTCAATTTGTTTATGTGATGTATCACATTTATTGATTTGCGTATATTGAACCATCCCTGCATTCCTGGGATGAATCCTGCTTGGTCATGGTGTATGATCTTTCTGATGTACTGCTGGATCCGGTTTGCTAGAATTTTGTTGGGGATTTTGGCATCTATGTTCATGAGAGATATTGGCCTATAATTCTCTTTCATTGTGTTGTCTTTATCTGGTTTTGGTATTAGGGTGATGCTGGCTTCATAGAAGGTGTTTGCTAGTATTCCTTCTTCTTGAATGTTTTTGAATAGTCTGAGGAGGATAGGTTTTAATTCTTCCTTGAATGTTTGGTAAAACACTCCTGTGTAGCCATCTGGACCCGGGCTTTTATTTGCTGGAAGCTTTTTGATTACTGCTTCAATTTCTTCCATAGTTATTCGACTATTGAGATGTTTGGCTTCCTCCTCATTGAGTTTTGGAAGGTTATATTTTTCTAGGAAAATGTCCATTTCTTGCATGTTGTCCAATTTGTTGGAATAGAGTTGTTCATAGTATTTTTTAACAATCCTTTGTATTTCCACAGGGTCTGTTGTTATTTCTCCTCTTTCATTTCTGATTTTGTTTATTTGAGTCTTCTCTCTTTGCTTCTTGGTGAGCCTGGCTAGGGGTCCATCAATCTTGTTTATCCTTTCAAAGAACCAGCTCTTTGTTTTGTTGATCTTTTGAATTGTTTCTTTGGTCTCCAAGTTGTTTATCTCCGCTCTGATCTTCACTATTTCCTTCCTTCTGAGTACACTGGGCTTTTCTTGTTGCTCATGTTCTAGCTCTTTGAGTTGTAGGTTTAGGTGATTTATTACCATTGTTTCCTGTTTTTTGCAGTAGGCTTGTAGGGCTATGAACTTCCCTCTCAAGACTGCTTTCACTGTGTCCCATAAATTTTGTATTGTTATGTTGTCATTGTCATTTGTTGCCATGATGTTTTTTATTTCTTCCTTGATCTCTCTGGTTACTCAGTCATTGTTTAAAAGCATGCTGTTTAGTCTCCATGTGTTTTTTTCTTTCTATTGTTTTTATTATAGTTGATTTCCAGTTTTATGCCACTGTGGTCTGAGAAAATGCTTGATATGATTTCTATCTTCTTGAATTTGAAGAGACTTTTCTTATGACCCAACATATGATCTGTCTTTGAAGATGACCCATGTGCACTGGAGAAGAATGTATATTCTGTGGCTTTGGGGTGAAATGTTCTGAAGATGTCAATTAATTCCATCTGGTCTAGTGAGTCATTTAGGATTGATGTTTCTTTGCTGATTTTTTGTTTAGAGGATTTGTCCAATGGTGACAGTGGGGTATTAAAGTCTCCTACTATGATTGTATTGCTGTCAATCTCTCCCTTAATATCCTCCAAGAGTTTTTTTTATGTATTTAGGTGCTCCTATATTGGGTGCATATATGTTTACCAGAGTTATTTCTTCTTGTTGTATTATTCCCTTTAGTATTATGAAGTGGCCTTCTTTATCTCTTGTTATATCCTTCACTTTGAGATCTAATTTGTCAGATATAAGTATTGCAACCCCAGCTATTTTTTCATTTCCATTTGCCTGAAATACCATCTTCCATCCCTTCACCCTCAATCTGTGTGCATCTCTTTTCCTAAGGTGGGTTTCTTGCAGACAGCAGATATATGGATCATGTTTTCTTATCCAAGTGGTTACCCTATGTCTTTTGATTGGAGCATTTAATCCGTTTACATTTAAAGTTATAATTGATAAGTACTTATCTGTTGCCATTTTTAGTCCTTACCCCCAAGTTCCTTCTTCGCTTCCTCTTTCTTTTTATTACAGCAGACCTTTTAACATTTCTTGCATTGCTGGTTTGGTGGTAATAATTCCCTTAGTCCTTTTTTGTCTGTGAAACTTTTGATTTCACCTTCAATTTTGATTGAGAGTCTTGCAGGGTACATACAGTATTCTTGGATTCAGACCCTTCCTTTGCATGACTTTGTATATTTCATTCCATTCTCTTCTGGCCTGACGAGTTTCTGTTGAGAAGTCAGTAGTTAGTCTTATGGGGGTTCCTTTGTAGGTAACTTTCTGTTTCTCTCTGGCTGCTTTTAAGATTCTTACTTTGTCGTCGGTGTTTGCCAATTTAATTATAATGTGCCTCGGTGTCGGTTTGTTGGGGTTCATTTTGCTTGGGACTCTGTGAGCTTCTTGGATTTGTGTGGGTTTTTTCTTTTCTATATTGGGGAAATTTTCTGTCATTATTTCTTCAAACACGTTCTCTAATCCTTGTTCAGTTTCCACTCTTTCTGGAACCCCAATTATGCGGATGTTATTTTGTTTCATGTTATCCCAAAGTTCCCTTAGACTCTCCTCTTGCTTTTTAACTTTTTTTTCTAGAAGCTGCTGTACTTGGGTATTTTTTCCTACCGTGTGTCTTCTAGCTCACTGATGCGGTCCTCTGCTTCTTCTAGTCTACTTTTGATGCTTTCTATTGATTTCTTTATAGCAGTGATGTCATTATTCATTTCTTCTTGTTTATTCTGCACCTCCTCTAGTTTCTTCTGCATTTCTTCTTCATGCTTCTTCACCTCCTCTAGGTTCTTCTTCATTTCCTCTTGGCTCTTACTCATATTGTCAAATTTGTCTTCCATTCTTTTCAACCACATTATGATAATTTCTCTGAACTCTTTCTATGGTAGGCTTATTTGTGGTTCTATTTCGTTTACTTCCTTTTCTGGTGAAACCTGTCTTTCTGTCTTTTGTGGGCTGTTTCTTTTTCTGCCCATGGTCTTTCTTCTCTGGGTGTCTGGTTATGTAGTGCTCTCTCCTATGGTGATTGAAAGGCACAAACTACAACATGACCAGGTACAGCACACAAGGCACTTTCCGTGTGCTCTGTGGATCTCTGATTCCGCCGCGTGTCTGCGCCAATTGGAGAGCGGAGTTCTGGGTCCCCAGGTTCCTGGCTGCTCAGTGGGTGCCCAGCCGAAGGCTTCAGACTGCCGCAGACATCCACCTCCCACTGCAAGATGGCTCGGGCTCCGCGTTCCCGCTGGTGGCTCTGGCAGGCAAAATACCCCTGGCAGTGGGGCTGCCTGGCCGGGAGAGCCCCTTTCAGCAGTTCCCCGCCTTCTCCTGGAGGACAACTGACTCCTAGCTTGCCAACAAACACTCCCAATGCAACTCTCAGCCGCTCTCTCTCCCTCTGCCCAGCGACAAAGCTCCAGATGCGTCCGTCTACTCCGCCGCCATTTTCTCCTCCCTGTGTTTACTTTTGTTTACTCTTCTTGTGACCACAGAATGACTCCATTCCTAAAATCTCACATTCCTGGGAGAGAATCCAGTGTAGGTCAGAGAATCATACCAAATCATTTTGTATGTCATTGGAAAGCAAGTATATTGGTTTTCCTTTGGTTAATCATCCATTTTAGTTTTGATGGTGGAGAGGGGAGTGGGGTCATGTTGTAAAATATGTTTATACCTCTGCCTAAGATTATCATGTAGATAAGTTCTTCAGCAGGAGCATAGGTTTGACATTTTCTTGCAGAATGAGATGGTAGATATAATTGAACCAGTTTACTCACACTCTATGTTTATTGGCATAAGCATTTCTTTACCTCAGGCTATACCAAGATTACTGAAGGAGTTGATAGTGGTTAGTTTTGTAGTAGTTTAGTATGCTGTTGGAATTCTCTTTAATATCACATTCACTTGTACACTGTTGTAATCTCATACAACACCTGCCTGTAATAGTGATCTGTTGTGAATTACTTCCATGATACACTAATATATTGGTAAACACGCATATCAAATATAGGGTTTAATGGTAAAATATCCATGTATGTTTTTGCAATTCCTTTGGAAGGACACACAAGTAACTGGTCAGTGGTTACACCTAGAGAAGAGAATGCTCTAAGCTAGAGGGCTCAGATGGGAAGTGTAACTTTTTATTCCTTATGCATTTTGTAGTAAGTGTTACTGAGATAGTAATAAAGCACTAAAAGTAAGTAAAACAAAAACAACAAACAACAGTAATAGGGAAAATAGGCAGATGTTCTGCCTATTATATTTGGACTAGAGGCCCGGTGCATGAAATTCATGTATGGGGTGTGTAGGGGGGTTTCATTCAGCCCAGCCTGCTCCCTCTCCAATCTGAGACCCCTTGAAAGATGTCCGACTGCCAAGTAGGATCAGGCCTAAATGGGCAGTTGGACATCCCTCTCACAATTCAGGACTGCTGGCTCCCAACTGTTCACCTGCCCGCCTTCCTGACTCCCCCTAACTACTTCTGCCTGCCAACCTGATCACCCCTAACCACTCCCCTGCTGGCCTGATTGATGCCTAAATGCTCCCCTGCCACCCTATTTGCTCCTAACTGCCCTTCCCTGTGGGCCTGGTCATCCTTAACTGCCCTCCTGTGCCAGTTTAGTCACCCCTAACTGCCCTCCCCTGCAGGCTTGTTCTCCCCCAGCTGCCTTCCCTTATAGGCCTGGTCCCTCCCAACTGCCTTCCCCTGCTGGCCTGATCACCCACAACTGCTCTCCCTTGCAGGCCTGTTCCCTGCCAACTGCCCTCCCCTGCTGGCCATCTTGTGGTGCCCATATTGTGTCCACATGGGGGCAGGATCTTTTGACCATATGGGGACAGTCATCTTCTGTGTTGGAGTGATGGCCAATCTGCATATTACTCTTTTATTTGATAGGATGGAGGCCTGGTGCAAGGGTGAGGGCCAGCTGGTTTGCCCTGAAGGGTATCCTAGATCAGGGTTGGTGTTCCCTTGGGGTGTGGGATGGCCTGGGTGAGGGGCCTGTGGTGGTTTGCAGGCTAGCTACGCTCTCCCCCTCCCCCTGAACCCCCCCCCCCCCGCCCCGGCAACCCAAGAGGAGGCCCTGATATCTGAGATTTATTTATCTTCTACAATTGAAACTTTGTAGCCTGGAGCAGAACCAAGCCTTCTGCTCCCACAGCCATTGAAAGTTTGTTGCCTTAAGCAGAGCCCTGAGTGGGCCAAGATGTGCAGAAAGCTTGGCTTCCTCCATCATCAGGGGCAACCCAAGCCTCCCTCCTGCTCTCTCTGTGGCCATAGCCATCTTGGTTGGGTTAATTTGCATACCTGCTCTGATTGGCTTGTGGGCGTGGCAGAGGTGTGGTCAATTTGCATATTACTATTTTATTAGATAGGATATAATTCTAGCCAAATAAAATTTGATGGCTGCTGTTTGGATTTCTCATAATTATTAAGCTGTTGATTGATGTCTAAAGTTGATTAGAACTCTCTTTTCGATGGTAATTCTGTTCTAATACTTTATCATGTTGTTCCCTCCAACTTCCAGATGATGTAGAAAAGTTGCCAAATTTCTCTTTAACATGAGATCTGTTCTTGATTTGGAATTCAAGTTAGTAGAAGTGTTGCTTCATGAATAAAAAGACTATGCTGCTGATTTAACAGTATTATTCAACTACAGTTAATTAAGACAAGTTTTTTTTTAGTAACTTTGATCTATTTAGATGGCAAAGACTTTACTAGAATCATTTTTTGAAATTCTCATATGTAAAGACTGAGTGATTAAATTCATTTTTGGTATTTCATTTTAAAATAATACAGCTTTAGCTTTGGCCAGTGTTGCCCAGTGATTAGAGCCTCATCCTGTGTACAGAAGGGCCATGGGTTAGATTTCCAGTTAAGGTACATATCTAGGTTTTGGGTTTGATGCCAAGTTGGGGTATGTGTTGGCAGCAACCAATCAATGTTTCTCTCTCACATTGATGTTTCTCTCTCATTTACCCTCTTTCCTTCCCTCCCTCTCTCTTCTTCCCTCTGTAGAATCAATGAAAAAAATTCCCCCAATGAGGATTAAAAAATAAAAAAGTTGGGTTATTTTCAAATTTTAGGTTCTTGTCATAGTTTATTTTAAACATTTACAGGCTTTTTTTTTTCTTTATGTCCTTTAGCCGGCCTCAGAAAGTATGTTTATGTCCATTTCTACCAGTGCATCCTCTGCACATCTCTACCTACTTGTACATAATTCAGCATCCGGCAGAGGTGAGTAAGACTTCATAAAATGCACAATTTCAAATAGAATATTAGTATATAAGAGGAAACACATAGATGAATATATTCATTCTTCCCAGCTGCTTAGCATTCTGGAAATAAATCAATGATAAATACTTTCTCTTTGGGAAAAAATAGTTTTTTTATATATTCTATGATAGTATGGTGTTACATGCTTTGAGATGGAAAAAATAATCTTATTTCACAAAAACTGTTATTGAATAATATAGAAATGTAGAACAACAATATTGTGTGAAGGAAAAGTGAGATTTCTGTGAGTAAAGAGTTAGGAAAATCATTGCTATTTAAATTTTGATCATAGCTATATTCATTGATGTCTTTTCTTATTAAAATAGAAGTACCTCTCAGCATATTATTTTATTTTTTGTTTTTATTTTGATTTTTCAGTTAAAGTCTACATACAATTTTATATTAGTTTCATTTATACAATGTATTGACATTTATTTAACTTATGAAGTAATCACTCCAATAAACCTAGAAAACACCTGTTACCATACATAGTTATTACAATATTATTGTCCATATTCTCTATGCTATGCTTTACATCCTCTATGACTGTTTTGTAACTACCAATTTGTACTTCTTAATCCTTTTTCCCATTTCATCTATATCCCTAACCTCCCTCCATCTGCCAGTTATCAAAATGTTCTCTGTATCTGTGTTTGTTTTTGTTTTGTTTGCTTGTGTATTTTGTTTTTTAGATTCCATATATAAGTGAAATCATGGCATTTGTTTTTCTCTGACATTTCACTCATCACAATATTCTCTGGTTAAGGGTTGGAGAACCGTTTTACTGCCAAGTGCCATTTGGATATTCATAATATCATTTGCAGGCCATACAAAATTATTATCTTAAAAATATTTCATCAAATATTGAATTAGTTCATCCTTAATGCCTTGACGGGGCCAGACTAAATGATTTTGTGGGCCTTATTCAGCTCACAGCTGGACTTCCCTACTCCTGTTCTAGGTTCGTCTGTGTTTTGCAGATGGCAAGATGTTCTTTTTTAAACCCTCACACAAATATTTTTTTCTTTTTTTTTAAAAAAATATATTTTATTGATTTTTTTTTATGGAGAAGAAGGGAGAGGGATAGAGAGTTAGAAACATCAATTTGAGAGAAACATTGATCAGCTCCCTCCTGCTAACTCCCCAGTGGGTATGTGCCTGCAAACAAGGTACATGCCTTTGACCAGAATCGAATCTAGAACCCTTGAGTCCACAGGCTGACACTCTATCCACTGAGCCAAATCTGTTAGGTATTTTCTTTCATTGATTTTTAGAGAGAGTGGAAGGGAGGAAGGAGCAAAAGAGAGGGAGAGAAAAAGGGAGAAAGAGAGAAACATAGAAGTGAAAGAGATATAATAATTGGTTGTCTCCCACATGCCTTGGGCATGATCAAACCTGCAACCAGTATGCCCATTACTGGGAATTGAGCCCACGACCCGTTGGTCCATGGGCTGTCTCTCTAACCATTGAGAAACCAGCCAGGAGAAAAAAGTCCTTTTTTATGGCTGAGTCATATTCCATTCATTGTGTATATGAACCACTTCTTCTTTATCTGTTCATCTATCGATGGACATTTAGGTTGCTTCCATATCTTGGCTGTTGTAAGTAATGCCACAGTAAACATATAGATGTATATGTCTTTTTAATTAAGTGCTTTTTTCCCCCCAGATAAATACCTAGAAGTAGGATTTCTGGGTCTTTCTTTGTCTCTTATTATATAGCCTTTAAAAAATTATTTATTCTTACCAGGTGATATGTTTATTAATTTTTGAGTGAGGAGGGAGAAAGAGAGAGAGAAATATCAATTTGAGAGAGACACATTGATCAGTTGCCTCTTGTATGTGCCATAACTGGGGATCAGACCCTGCTGGAGGTCTTGTCCAGCATCTAGAAGGGTTCAGGAATTTGGAGAGGGGCTGCGTGTAAATTATTGTTATTATTTTTTAATTAATTAATTAATTAATTAATTTTTTTATTGTGTTACATGTATACATATCTCCCCATTGCCCCGCTCCCTCCCAGGCATACCCCAGCCCCCTACTGTCTATGTTCATTGGTTATGCTTATATGCATGGATACAAGTCCTTTGATTGATCTCTTATCTACCCCACCTCTCCTTAATCTTCCTGCTGTAATTTCACAGTCTGTTTGATGCTTTGCTGCCTCTGTATCTATCCTTTTGTTCATCAGTTTACAATGTTCTTTATTATCCACAAATGAGTGAGATCATGTGGTGCTTCTCCTTCATTGACTGGCTTATTTCACTAAGCATAAGGCTCTCCAGTTCTATCCAGGTTGCTGCAAATGGTAAGAATTCCTTCTTTTTAATGGCAGCATAGAATTCCATTGTGTAGATGTACCACAGTTTTCTGATCCACTCATCTTCTGATGGGCACCTAGGCTGTTTCCAAATTATAGCTAGTATTTATTACCATTGTTTCCTGTTTATTTTTGGAGTAGGCTTGTAGGGCTATGACTTTCCCTCTCAAGACTGCTTTTACTGTGTCCCATAAATTTTGTATTGTTATGTTGTCATTGTCATTTGTTGTCATGATGTTTTTTATTTCTTCCTTGATCTCTTTGGTTACCCAGTTGTTGTTTAATAGCATGTTGTTTAGTCTCCATGTGTTTGATTTCTTTCTATTGTTTTTATTATAGTTGATTTCCAGTTTTATGCCACTGTGGTCTGAGAAAATGCTTGATATGATTTCTATTTTCTTGAATTTGAAGAGACTTTTCTTATGACCCAACATATGGTCTATCTTTGAAAATGACCCATGTGCACTAGAGAAGAATGTATATTCTGTGGCTTTGGGGTGGAATGTTCTGAAGATGTCAATTAATTCCATCTGGTCTAGTGAGTCCTTTAGGATTGATGTTTCTTTGCTGATTTTTTGTTTAGAGGATTTGTCCAGTGGTGACAGTGGGGTATTAAAGTCTCCTACTATGATTGTATTGCTGTCAATCTCTCCCTTAATATCCTCCAGGAGTTTTTTTATGTACTTAGGTGCTCCTATATTGGGTGTGTATATGTTTACCAGAGTTATTTCTTCTTGTTGTATTGTTCCCTTTAGTATTATGAAGTGGCCTTTTTTATCTCTTGTTATGTCCTTCACTTTGAGATCTAATTTGTGAGATTTAAGTATTGCAACCCCAGCTTTTTTTTCATTTCCATTTGCCTGAAATACCATCTTCCATCCCTTCACCCTCAATCTGTGTGCATCTCTTTTCCTGAGGTGGGTTTCTTGTAGACAGCAGATATATGGATCATGTTATCTTTTCCAGTCGGTTACCCTATTTCTCTTGATTGGAGCATTTGTTCTGTTTACATATACGGTTATTATTGATAGGTACTTATCTGTCGCCAATTTTATCTTTTCCGCAGAGTTCCTTCTTCGCTTCCTTTTTTTTTTTTTATTACAGCAAACCCTTTAACATTGCTTGCATTGCTGGTTTGGTGGTAATATATTCCTTTAGTCCTTTTTTGTCTGTGAAGCTTCTGATTTCACCTTCAATTTTGATTGAGAGTCTTGCAGGGTACACTATTTTTGGATTCAGACCCTTCCTTTGCATGACTTTGTATATTTCATTCCATTCCCTTCTGGCCTGATGAGTTTCTGTTGAGAAATCAGTAGCTAGTCTTATGGGGGTTTCTGTTTCTCTCTGGCTACTTTTAAGATTCTTACTTTGTTGTTGCTGTTTGCCTATTTAATTATAATGTGCCTTGGTGTCGGTTTGGTGGGGTTCATTTTGCTTGGGACTTTGTGAGCTTCTTGGATTTGTGTGGGTTTTTTCTTTCCTATATTGGGTAAATTTTCTGTCATTATTTCTTCAAACAGGTTCTCTAATCCTTGCTCAGTTTCCACTCTTTCTGGAACCCCAATTATGTGGATGTTGTTTTGTTTCGTGTTATCCCAAAGTTCCCTTAGGCTCTCCTCTTGCTTTTTAATTTTTTTTTCTAGAAGCTGCTGTACTTGGGTATTTTTTCTACCGTGTCTTCTAGCTCACTGATGCGGTCCTCTGCTTCTTCTAGTCTACTTTTGATGCTTTCTATTGAGTTCTTTATAGTAGTGATGTCATTTTTCATTTCTTCTTGATTATTCTGCATTTCTTCTAGGTTCTTCTGCATTTCTTCTTGCTTCTTCATTTCTTCTTGGCTCTTACTCACATTGTCGATTTTGTCTTCCATTCTTTTCATCCACCTTATGATAATTTCTCTGAACTCTTTCTCTGGCAGGCTTATTTCTGCTTCTATTTCGTTTACTTCCTTTTCTGGTGATACCTGCGTTTCTGTCGTATGTGGGCTGTTTCTTCTTCTGCCCATGGTCTTTCTTCTCCGTGTGTCTGGTTATGTTGTTCTCTCTACTGGCTGAGGCCACGCTGTATGAAAAGACCTGGCCAGCTTTGCTCCTCACGCAGGGCCACAGGGCCTCCCCGCATGTAAATTATTAAAGAGTCTAGAGATGAAACATAAATTTGAAAGGCCTTTTGAGGGGCCAGATGAGACTTAGCTATAGAAACCAAGTCCTTTTGTCTCTCTGGACCCTTGCTTTTTATTAACACAAATTGCCCTCAAGCAATGTACATATACATATGAAAGGGTAAGGTTTGGCATACAGAATCCATTGTCAGATTGGGGGAACTGCCTATGGCTGTTTAGGTGTTTGGCCAGTAGGAGGCAGTAACATGTAGATTAAAATGCCCTCAGCAGTCTAGCAGCAAGCAGTCATTTATGCATCCTTTTCAGGTTTGGGGAAATGCCCTTAACCATTTCCACCAGGCAATAATATGTATTTTTCAGCCCTTGCTGATGGCTCAAGGTCCACCAACCTTTTGATGAACTTCTTGCATTTATGACCTACTTGAATTAGCTTCTGGCAAAACCCCTAACCCTTTTTGGTGTATAGGACAACACTTCAACCAACTGAGCCATCTGGTCAGGGTAGCCTTTGTTTTAAAGTCTAATTTGTCTGGTATAAATATTGCTACCCAGCTCTTTTTATTTGCTTGTTTCTATTTTCATGAAATATCTTTTCCATCCCTTTACTTTAAGTCTTTGTATGTCTTTTGATCTGAAGTGAATCTCTTATAAGCACCTTATGGGGTTTTGTTTTCTTAACCATTCAGCTGCCCTATGTCTTTTAAATAAAGAATTTAATCCATTTACATTTAAAGTAATTGTTGTGGTTATTGCCATTTTATTATTAACTAGAAGCTTCAATGCACAAAATTCATGCAAGAGTAGGCCCTCCTTTCCTCCAGCCACTGGCACCCAGGACCCAGGCTTTTCTCGCAGAGGGAGGCCCCGCCCACCCACCACAGTCTGCCTGTTGGTGGCCTGGGCCTCCCTCTGTGGGGCATACATGGGGCGATGGCCGGGCCCCCAACGAATCATATCTGAAATTACTTAATGAAAACAAGACAGTCTCTCAAAAAACTTTACAAGAAAGAAATGTTAAACTGCTTGGCTATTTATGAACAATGGATATGTAGCCATAATGCTATAAAAACTGTTTATTGGTTTAATTAAAAATATTAGAAGCTCTGGAAAGTGTGGCTCAGTTGGTTGAAGTGTCATCTTTACTGAAAGGTGGCAGGCTCCATTATTGGTCAGGTTGCAGGTTCAATCCCCTGTTGGGGCACATATGGGAGGGCACATATGGGAAGTAGCCGATGGATGTTTCTCTCTTGCATCAGTGTTTCTCTCTTTCTCTTTCCCTTCCTTTTTCTAAAATCAATTAAGAGCACAAGACAAAACAAAACATGTCCTTGGGTGAAGATTAAAAAAAAATTTAGATGTGAGGGTAAGGGGTGATGTCAGAAAACTGAATCCTATTTTATTAGGAGATGCTGTAGTTACAAAGGGCAAGTAGATAAGAGTAAGGGCTCAGAAGCCAGATTGTTTGAGTTTAAATCCTTAATAACTGTGAACTCTGTAACCCTGGGCAATTAAATTAACCTCCCTGTTTTCACTTTTGCCATTAGTAAAATGGTCATGTTAAAAGATACACTTCTTTACTGGTTTATTATGAATAGTAATATATTTATAAAATGCATTTTGAATTATGTACATTGAAGTTAGCTATTATGATGATAATGGTAGTTTGTAGATAATTGATAAATTATTAATATGACAGTAAAACATAGCAAAACATGCATTATTTAGAAATATGGAGAGCAATATTAAAAGATATAACTAAAACAAAGTGATTACCTCTGGAAGTGGTACAGGGAAGTAATTGGAGAACATTATAAATTTTTGGCACTTTTTAATTTGACATATATGTCAAAAGTTTGAAAAGTGATTTTAGTGTGTGTCAAAATCTCCTAGTGATAGTCTAGAGCAGTGGTTGGCAAACCACACTCACAAGCCACATACGGCTCTTTGGCCCCTTGAGTGTGGCTCTTCCACAAAATACCATGGCCTGGGCGAGTCTATTTTGAAGAAATGGCGTTAGAAGTTTAAGTTTAAAAATTTGGCTCTCAAAAGAAATTTCAATCATTGTTCTGATGATATCTGGCTCTGTTGACTAATGAGTTTGCCGACCACTAGTCTAGAGGTAGGAAAACAGTATGAAATACTATAAAATGTCCTAAAATGCCCTCTCTCACCTGTCTCCTTTTAGTTGCATTTATATTATTAACTGCTCCAAATTGCTGTTTTCATGTTTCCTTAGAACTCCAGCTTGCTACATGTTCTTGAAAAAAATCCCAGCAAATACTTAATCTCCTATTTTCTTTTCCTACTTTTTATTAGGTAGATGAATTTAGCTACTATCAGCATCTTTAAATTTATTTTTCAATAATAATTTATTATTATTTTAATCAATAATTCAGGAACCCAGGAGAAAGTACACACAAAAATATCCCTAAAGGGTGCATGCATGCATGTGTACCTGTGTGTGTGTGTGTGTGTGTGTGTGTGTGTGTGTGTGTGTGTGGTGGTGGTGGTGGTGGTGAATGGTGAATACTGTTACAATAGTTTTGTTTTGCAGTTTGATCAATAAGTATATTATTGTCTGTATCTGAAAAATCTTTATAGAAAATTATGATTTGGTTTATTAGCTCTCAGCAGCCTGTTTCTGAGCTCTGAAGAAGCTTGCCTTCTTCTGAGGTACTTGATCTTTCTTCTGGGCAAGAGACCTTTTGAAATGGTTCCACCGCTTATTTTTAACTTCTTTCTTAGGCTTATTCTCATAGACTAGTTTCTCTCATATAGCAGCATGAGCTTTCTTATATTTCTCCTCTATCATGTCTGGAGTTATTTTTTTATTTTATTTACTGAGAGAATTGTTTTTTGTAAGCATCTTCATCTTCTTCCATTAGGTAATGTATATATTCTGCAATGTTCTGACCCATGACGTACTTCTGATATACTTCTGCATTGAATTCCTTGCTTTTTTAATCATAACCAGGAATCATTTGGAACTGTGAGAGATAGACCAGTCTTCTTCCACAGCTCCCTTTAGGGACCCCAAAACTTTATTTCTGGTAGTAGTTCTGGCAAGCCCTGCACTCAAATAGTAGGAGAAGGCACCAGGTTTACCATCAGTACTTTCCACATTGTGTTCGTCTCTGACACCTATATTTAGCCTTCACAGATCCTGTCCAGGTGAAACCTATGGGAAACCTGCGGGCCAGCAGCAGGCCTGTACAATGTGCTGCAGCATAATTTGTCAGGCCAAGCTGAATCTCATACGTTGGGAGTTTATGAGTATAAGCTACACAACTATCATATCTTCTTTCAGATGGGCATAAGCAGTCTGACAAATGATGTGTCCATTAGTTACCCGAACTACCATCCTATATTTGAGTGTGCTGTAGTATTTCTTTTTATCCTAGATTACTGTAGTATTTCCAAAAATCCGTATTACTCTCTCATCATCTTCTAAATCTCTCTTGGTATCTCTTGAAGTAGGTCTTATTTTTGACAACTTTAACAAACCCCATCTTGTGGAAGAGAGGCTTGTGTGTGTAGCTGTGGTCCAGCATAGCTCCAGTGGGGGCGAGGGGAAATACAATGCTTTTTATTTGTGTTAACAAATAATTATAAATTTATTTATTTTTAATTATTTTAGTAAATTCATATGTAACATTACTGTTTCATATATTAATTTGCTAGGTAAATGATATTCCCAAAGTAAAATAAATAGTATTTCATTATTTCACATATACAAAAATAATCAAATTATTCACTGTAAGGATCTATATAAACAGGACTATGTAAATTGATAAAGATAATATTGGGTTGTATGTAGGTACACTGATTAGAGAGGGACTTCGTTATATATTCGATCAAGCATGGCATTCCTAGTTGGACCCAAGGAGCCAGAGAATGACTGAGCATTATAGATCAAAATCACCAAGATAAATGCAGGCTACTGCAGAATAGCTAATCAGCTGGCTCTTCTGAGACTAAGGATAGAATTCCTGTGACAACAAGAAAGATTTTTTAGTGTTAGATGCTAGGACATTAAAAAAAACACTTATGATAGTTAGTGGGATTTATAAATATGGTCACCAGATTTTTCCTCTTTAAAAAACATTTTTCTTCCATTTCTATACTCATTATTCTATGGAAGTAAGGCCTTAAATTCAGCCCATACTCAAGGGGGAGGGAAAGATTAAGCTCCACCTCCTGCAGAATTTATATTATTAGTTGGAATTCTCCGTTTTTTTTCTCCCATTTATTTATTTATATAAATCTGGACTCTTATTTTAGACTTTGGGTTATTAATTCAAATACTGTGTTAACTTATTTTATTGCTCATATTGTTCCATTTTGGGAGCTCTTCAGATTGGCTTCTATATGTCATTGATATCCTCCATCGTTTTGTTTTTTGAAATCTTCCTTGCTTTCTGAGCATAAAGATCCAGGCAGTTATCTTCAGGTAATTACTAACGGAATAAAATGTTTGTCAGAATAAATGATTCAATTTAGTTAAACACAAATTTATATTTTTCATAATTTTAACTATGATTTAATATTATCTTGTTTTGATCAGTAAGCCTTTAAATATACCGAAGTAGAATAAAAATGTATACTTGTAGTAAATTTACTACTGATAAAGCAGAAAAATGGTAATTCTTTTTATTAAATTGTGGTTTGCAGTAAAAGACTTGTGAAAATACTGTATTATGTTATGACTCAAATGTTCTTTATAAAGTTTTAAAAGTGTGTTTGTCTAAGTAAAAATCTACAGTTTAATTAATTTTTTAATTAAAGGAAAGCAAAGTTTTGCGGACAGTTCCTCTACTAGCAGCATGCCTCCCCCAGGACAAGTATAAAGTCAAGATTGGTCGCCGTTTTAGTGAAGAAAGGTAAATTAACTTTGAGGGCAACTTAAAATGATTTTTCTCCATAGATCTTAAAAAGTGATTTCTTTAAACTTACCCTTTAGACCTAGAATGTGGTACATTGAAGTGGTAAAAAAAAAAAATAAGTTCTGCCTTTTCTCTCAAAATAATTCAAGTTAAAGCAAAACATAAACAAAAACACTTCTTGAAAACAGACCAAAGTGAAATAAACTAAGGAATGATAGCATTATCCAAATTGCATACTAATATATATTAAGCCCAAAGACATATATTTCCTTTTTATTTCATTTTTGTTTAGATGGTAAGGTAGTTGTATTTAGTTCCATATTATTTTTTTACATTGCATGTGAAATACATTTATATAAGTAAACGCATATCTATCCATTTCTATCTCATTAAGGCTTTTTCTAACATACAGTGACTAGAACTATTTTTAGTATCCTAGGTACATCATCTATTTTTTTTTTAAAGTATAAAACACAATCTCCTGTCATATTTAAACTGTTATTTTTTGCCTGGCAGATGTTGCTCAGTGATTGAGCATCTACCTATGAACCAGGGTATCATGGTTCAGATCCTAGTCAGGGCACATGCTTGAGTTGCAGGCTCAGTCCCCAGTAGGGGGTGTGCAGGAGATGGCTGATCGATGATGTTTCTCTCTCATTGATGTTTCTGTCTCTTTATCCCTCTCCCTTCCTCTCTGAAATAAAAAAAAAATTTTAAATTTTGGTTTTGATGAGGCCCAGTATTTTTATCAGCTACCATTAGTTGATAGCTTATTGACAGGTCTATAATGTTCTTGGATCTTATTTTACACTAGGGGCCCAATGCACGAAATTCATGCAAGAGTAGGCCTTCCTTCCTCCAGCTGCTGGCATCAGCTTCCCTCTGGCACCTGGAACCTGGGCTTCTTTCCAGCTGCCCTCACTAAGGGAGGCTCCGCCCACCCACTGCAGCCCACCAGTGAGTGGCCTGGGCCTCCCTCTGTGGGGTGATCATAGGGCAACGGGCCGATCCCTGACCAATTGCATTGCACCTGCGTTGGCTGACCTGGTGCCAGTGGATGTCGTAGTGTGGTCCCAGATGATCCTCTGGATGGTCCTTCCGCTGTTTGGCCATTTGGTAGATTTGCAAATTATGCTTTTTTTTATATAGGGTTGTATTACATAAACCATTATAAATATGTTATATGCTATATGCAGTATATTTAAATTTTCTACAAGTCTTTTTATATCTTTGAATCATCTGTGTTGCATTTCTGCCCATTCACAAAGCCTTTAAATTACTTTGATCCTATCTACACAGTTAAATATATCTTTTGAAGGAAAATTTAATTTCTCATGAAAATATGGAGATTTCATTTTCAGGTCACTTAGAAAAATGCTAAGTAAGACTTGTACTAGCATGAAGCCTAGGGAATTGGCCAACCTTTTTCCTTAATTATTTTAGCTTCCTTTATAATTTAGCTTCATATAATGAAAATAATATCATATTGGAATTTTATATAATAATATTTTTCTTTTCTCTGAAACTGTTGGTTAGGCACATTTTTCTCATATAGAAGTTTGTGTTGTAGTTTTTGCATAGCCTTGCCCACAGAGGAGAAATTTGCTATATGTGATGCTGCTATTGGGAATTTTGCTGTTTTGCTGGGAATGAAAGCAAGATCCAGAGCTTATCACATGGGGAGCAGCAACATCATTTACACTGTGACACTTCTTTCACACAGAGGCTCTTTATGATAGTTCCTCTATAATTCGTGGGTGGATGTGGATATATAGGTGGAATAGGGTCGTAAATAATATCTCAGCTTGGATCTAGGTTATTTTATTGCAAAAGTGATGACCACCTATGGTGGTAGAAATGGAAACTACTTGGTCCATCTCATATTTTGGCTATATAACCCCCTCTATAAATGTGCTTGGGGATGAGAAGCTTGACACTTTTACAAATAGCTTATCCCATTTTGAGCCCATTATATTAAGTAGTTCAGTTTTTTCCATGGTGCCTAATATAGTGCTTACTCAGTAAATTATTATTCATTGATGGATTTTAAAGCTCATTACGATTATTGATTTAATATTACTCTGGTAATATTAATTTAAACTTTTCCTAAGAGTATGTGATATAAGGAATGATTATGAGGTATTACTTTTGGTATCCTTTATAAGTAGAAGTTAAAAATATTTATTTTTAACTTTTTGCCTCTATTGTATAAGAAAACTTTTGGGATTTCTTTTGTGTGTGTTTTTAAACAATTGGTTTTTTTTCATATCAACTCTATATCCAGTGACTTTGTAAGTTTATTTGTTAGTTGTAGAAATTGTTTTGTAGATTCTCAAGGACTTTCTGTGTAAGTAGCATTAGCATATATATAAATAGGGCTGTTTATACTTCTTTCAAATTTTTTATGGCTTTTTTTTTTTTTTTGGCTTATTGCAATAATTGGGCCTTCAATACAACATTATTAGGAATGGTGAAAGCCACCATCTTTACCTCGATCCCAATCTCTACAAACATTGTCAAATATGCAATTGGCTACACATTTTTGTAGATGCCTTTTACTGGTTTGAAGAAGATGCCATTTATTATCTTTAATTGATTCTTTAATTTATCTTCTTTTTCCTCAAGCTTGTTTTGTTTCCTGTAGAGTAGACGGAGGCCATCTTGTTATACATCGTCGGTCCCAAAATGCTTTGATATATATTTTGGAATGAAGTTTAATAAGAATAATAAAACTTTTTGTTACCCACAAGGTAATAAAGATTAAAAAAACATTTTTTTTAGAGATCCTGAACTTTCAACTGTTTGTCGGAAGTCTGGTACATTAATATTATATCCAGGGGCTGAAGCTGCTAATTTGGAAGAGTTTATAATAAATTCTCCTACTTATCCTTCCACCATCATCATCATCGATGGTACATGGAGCCAGGCTAAGGACATTTTCTATAAGAATTCCTTGTTCCGACTGCCCAAACAGGTAAACGAAGAATAAAGACAAAAGTATTATTATGTATGTTATATATGTTGTTTGGAAGGGGATACATATAATTTTATGGTTTTTGTATAGGTGAATGTATACATAAATATGTGCATGCTTCTGTGTATGTGTGTGTGTGTGTGTGTAGGGGCATAGGTTTGAGATACATGTGTAAAAAATTTCAAATTAGTCCTTTATCAATTCCCATTGCCTAACTTTATCATAGTTTAGGCATTTGCTATATTAACTTTTTCAGACATTTCATTAGAGAAGTCTAAGGAATATTTCTGTATGTATTAATGTTTTTATTAAGAATTATTATGTTTAAATACTTTTATTTGGTAACTAAGTTACTGTGTTCTTATTAGGAATGACTGAATTTTTATGAAAGGCTTTTTTGTATTTATTATAAGCATATGATTTTTTTCTTCAACTTGTTGAGTTAATTAATGATGATATACATATCCTACTATTGAACCATTCTCTTGTTTCAGGAATGAACTGTACTTGGTCATATTATGTAATCCTTTTTACATATTACTGAAGCTTATGTTTTATTTTATGACATTGAATTATTATTTATATGTTTTTTGTACTTTTATTGTCAGTTTACTAAGATGATGTTAAATAAAATAAATAGGAGAAATTATATTCAATTATTCATCAAATAAATAGGAGAAATTATATTATTTTTCTGTGGTCTGGGATAGTTTAAATAATATTAGAATTCCTTGCTCTCTAAAAATTAGAATTCATTGACAAAACCTTGTCCTGTTTTAAATTTTTTCAAACTCTTTTATAGGTATTATTCAAGCTTTCTAATTCTATTTGGTTCAGTTTTTAATCACTTTTATCTTTTCTAGGGAATTATTTCTTTCCCTTGAGTTAAATTATTTCTTTCCCACATAAGCCCCGACCAGGGCCTGAGTTGGGGAGGAGCCTGCAACAGAGGTACATTCCCTTGGCCAGAATCAAATCCAGGACCCATTGTTCTACAGGCCGATGTTCTATCCATTGGAGTCAAACTGGCTAGGGCTTTATATATTCTTTACTACTTTTATTAACTTAAAAATATTCCTTTCTGCCTTCTAATCATATGTAAACCAACATACACATTTTTTTCCCATGAACAGACTAAAAAGAGGTTTATCTGTCTTATTTCACATTAAAAAGTATTAGATTGTTTTAATAGCTGTTACACTTTATTCTCATTTAATTAATTTGAGCTTATATCTTGATTAGTTTCTTTTGCCATTTTTAGTTTATTTTTTTCTGATTTTTAAGATTTGTACTGAGAGTACTACATTCCTTTGTTAAGGTTTGGTTTTCTTCTTTATAATAAAGGGGAAGGAGGCTGCAATATCTCTTCTTAGTATAACTTTCATGGTATCCTACAACTTTGGGTTTACATATTCTTATATTTAGAGCACTGATATAATTTGTAATTTGTTTTGCTTTCTACCCATGAAGTATCAATAAGTTTTAAGTCTCAAGAATAGTTAATGTGGTGAGTGCTTTGAATGGACCTGTCCTACTTCCATGTACTTTACATGTATTAGCTTGTTTTAACTTTCTCCAAATCCTATGAGGTTAAGTATTATTATCATCTTAGAGGAAACTGAGACATAGAGATGTTAAAATAGTTTGCTTAAATACTTCACAGCAGAACTGCAATTTGAACCTATCTAGTTTAGATCCAAAGTCTGTGGTCTTAAACAAAGTGGTATACTGCTTCTAAAATGGAAAATTTCTACCCAAGATATTTACACACTTAAGGCCTAGTGCATAAAATTCATGCACTCGGGGTGGGGGGAATCACTCAGCTGGATTGTGAGAGGGCGCAGGCCAGGCCTAGGAACCCCACCAGTGCACGATTGGGGCCAGGAAGGGACTGTGGGAGGGCTCTAGGGCATGTCCAGCCTGTCTCATTTAGTCCTAATCGGCTGGACTCCAGTCCTCCCAGTAGGAGCATCTACCTCCTGGTGGTCAGTGCACGTCATAGCAACTGGTCGACCAGTCAACTGTCTGCTCCCTGGTGATCAGTGCATGTCATAGCAATTGGTTGAGTAGCCTAAACATATCATTAGCAAGTTACGCTTTGATTGGTTGAATGACTGACTGGATGACTAGACACTTAGCATATTAGGCTTTTATTATATAGGACTAGAGGCCAGGTGCATGAAATTTGTGCACTCGCGGGGGGTCCCTCTCAGCCCAGCCTGCTCCCTCTTGCAGTCTGGGAGCCCTTTGGGGATGTCTGACTGACGGCTTAGGCCTAAGCCAGCAATTGGTTATCCTTAGCACTGCTGCAGAGGCAGGAGAGGCTCCTGCCACTGCTGTTGTGCTTGCCAGATATGAGCCTGGCTTCTAGCTGAGCAGCATTCTCCTGCTGAGCAGCATTCTCCTGTGAGAGCAGGGGACAACTCCTGCATTGAGTGTCTTCCCCCTGGTGGTCAGTGCATGTCATAGTGACCAGTTGTTCTGCCATTCAGTCAATTTGCCTATTAGTCTTTTGTTATATAGGATAGAGGCCCAGTGCATGGGTGTGGGCTGGCCAGCCTCACAGGCAGAAGCAGTTAGGGGCAATCAGGAATGCAAGCAGGCAAGCAGTTGGGAGCCAGCAGTCCTGGATTGTGAGAGAGCAGTTGGACATCCCTCTAGAGGTCCCAGTTTGGAGAAGATGCAGGCTGGGCTGAGGGACACACACCCCCATGCACGAATTTTATGCACTGCCTCTCTAATAAACTATAAGTAACATTCATTTTTCCTGAACAATGATAGAAATCCAGCTCAAGTTAACTCAGAAAAATAAGTATATAGGTCATATAACAGAAGTTCAGGATAGATAGAATGGTTTTGTGCTTGGATAGATCTGTTTTTTCTGAAGCTTTCTGATTTTTGAGATTTGGTTTGATTTTCTCATATCATGAATTGACTTCTTCCTTGCTTGGAGGATATATGTGGGAAGCAGCAGATTAGTCTGCTTTTGGTTTTATTTATCTTAATAAAAGATGATTTCTCCTTTTCAGGGTAGAATCCTGATGGTCTTTTTGTCGGGATTGGGTAGATGGTGGTCTCATTGACAGCAGGACTAGAAGAATCAGGAAGAAATTCCTTAAAGGACCTGGGCTATTGTCAGAGGATGACTTAAAAGCATGGATTGGCAGACCGAAAACTTCACAGATAGCTACAATCTATGACACATCAGTTATTAACTTGTAAAAACATGCTTGTTTTATACATCTCTTGGTTCCTTCAAAGTTAGTGCTCTGTATAAATATTATAATAATTCTCTCATATAGTCTTGTTCACCAAGTAAAAAGAAAGTATAAAAGGAAAATCTAGGTCAGTTCTTGTCTTAAGTTTTTTAAATCTATAAATAATATAGTTTAAGTTAACTAGGTTTTATTTCTTAATTTAATTAGTCATCTTTAACTACCCTCTCAATATAGATATATCCATATACCTGCTTTTTGTATAAATTTGCCTGAGCTATTACTTTTAGTTTAGTTGATTTATTCAATTTCTATAATAGTATAAAAATTTTGCTCCAAATGCATGAGAGAAAATGGCAGAAAGAAAACACAAATAAGAATTAACAGGTTAAACCCCATGTCAGTCATCAGTGACTGACACTATACTTTCCATCCAGGAAGACAAAACAGGCTGGGTGCTTAACATGTTAAAATTCAAATATTGCTTTCTTTACAGAAAAATATGTAGTTTTTTTCCCATATACATAATTATTTGTGAACTTCATACTTACCTAATTAAGGAAATAATTGTAATGCAAACCCATTAACTTGGCCTCCATTTAATCTGGATTGCTAGTACAGCCACATTATTTGGCAGTGAATCTCTCCCCTCAGAGGAATTTTACACAGGAGACTCTTGACATTTGCTAGGAATAAATCCAAAGTGAATCTGGAAATGTTTGTGGAGGCTCCTGGCTTTCTTCATAAACTTGTTTTCAATGATATTTGTATTTCCTGTTCTACTGCCTTTAAAACTTCCCTGTAAAGCTTACTTTCTCACTTTAAAAGCAGAACACTGTTGGAAACACTCACTGGCTAAGAGATTTTCATGAAAACTTTTTCTTGTGTCTACATAGAGCTATGATGGACTGGTTTAAGTTATATATCTAATCTATTGAAAAATTCAAAATTGTCATCCTTTTATTTTTTTCATTGAGGAATAATTGACATATAACATTATATTGGTTTTAGGTGTATAGCATAATGATTTGATGTTTATGTATATTACAAAATAATCTCCAAAATAAGTCTATTTAACACCCATCACCATACATAGTTAAAAATTTTTAGTGGTGGATAAAATTTTATCTACTCTCTTAGAAACTTTCAAAAATGTAATAAAGTAAAATTAAAAATGGTGGCAGAATAGGTGGATACAGCACAGACATGCTCCAAGGAACAAGCTGGAATTACAACTGAAATGCAGAAAGGTTTCCTGAATAATCATTGGAAAACTCACAGGAGAGAACCTTGTTACCCAAGGACCAAAGGTGGAGACCACATAGAGACTGGCAGGAGGGGTGGAGGTGCAAAAGAGCTGGCAGGGCACCCACAAACGGCAACTGAACTCCCACAGAGGTATCTCAGCTGTGGAGTGGGGGGTGGGGGGCGGGTGCCACTGAGAACTCCCAAAGCTGATCTCCCCAGCAGAGAGTGCCAAATTGAGGAGGGTACCCACATAACATCTAGCTATGAAAAGCAGTGGAGCAACATCTTAAAGGGCCAATGCACAAAATTCCCTATGGAGCCATCCATCTTGTGCTCTGGCAGAGGGAGGATGAAGTGGACTGAAGTTGTGAGAACCCAGGACTGGTATCTCAGGGGATAGAGCTCAGAAGGCAGACACCCTGAGTTTCCTGGGCTGAGTCATTCCCTCATGCAGTGGATGACATCTTTCCCACATAGACATTTGCCTTGCCTGGAGGGAAGACAGTCAACACACCATATAGGAAAATACCTTGCCCTGGGGCCACTGAAAAAATTAAAAGTAACAATTACCCTCCAGGCAGAAGCAACTGCCCTACTCTGTTTAAAAAACTTGCTATTATCTGAAGATTATTGCCTTAAGTAATTCAAATCCAATTCCTATCAGTCTATAAACAGAGGCAGTTTCTGGAGACTTTGAGTTTTTGCCTGATCCAATTAGCCAGAAACAGCCTTTGACACTCAGTCCTGCACTAGAGATCGAGAGGTATAGAGGATCTGCCTAATACATAGTCATAAACCCAAGCAGACAACCAAAATGAGGAAACAAAGAAATAGCCCCCAATGAAAGAACTAGAGAGTTCTCCAGAAGAGATAAATGAAGCAGAAATAAGAAATTTATCTGAAACTGAGTTCAGAGTAATGATGTTAAAAATGCTCAATGGTATGAAAAAATACATAGTAACTATGAAGAAAGAACAGTCTGAGATAAAGAATGACATAACAAAAATAAAGAACACATTGGAAGGAATGCATAGCAGATTAGGGGAAGCTGAGGATCGAATCAGTGAATTAGAAGACAGTTGAAAATTTCACTCAATTAGAGAAACAAAAACAAAACAAAAAAAATTAAAAAAACAGCAGTACAACTTAAGGGAGCTGTGGAACAATGTGAAATGTAACAATATTAGAATAGCAGGTATGCCAGAAGAGTCAGAAAGGGAGGAAGGGATAGAGAACATGTTGGAAGAAATAATGGTAGAAACTTCCCTAACCTGGTAAAGGAAAAAGTTATACAAGTTCAGGAGGCACAGAGAAGCCAAACAAGAAGAGGCCAAACAGACCCACATTCGGACCCACATCATAATTAAAATGCCCAAAATTAAAGACAAGGAGACAATCTTACAAATAGCAAGAAAAAAGAAAACTCTTACTTACAAAAGAGTTTCCATAAGACTGACATCTGATTTCTCATTAGAAACTCTATAGGCCAGAAGGGAATGGCATGAAGTACTCAAGGTAATGGAAAGCAAGAAGATGAGACAAAGATGACTATATTCAGCAAGGCTATCATTTCAAAATTGATGGTCAAATAAAGAGCTTCCCAGACAAAAAGGCTAAAGGAATTAATCATCACCAAGCCAGCATTATAAGAAATGCAAAAGGGTTTGCTGTAATGGATTGCTTAGAAGAAGAAACAGAGAGAGAAACTTAGCCATACAGCATAAAATGGCTATAAATAAGTACCTCTCAAAAGGAATCCAAGATGGTGGCATAGGTAAACACCTACACTGCTGACTCGCACAACAATTTCAAAACTACAACTAAAAGACAGAACATCATCCAGAACCACAGGAGAGCTGGCTGAGTGGAAATTCTACAATTAGAAGGAAAGAGGGGGGCTCACAGAGACCCAGAGGAGCTGCAAAAAGCTGAGGTCCGGAGATGCGCATGTGGAGAGAGCAGGTGCAGGATTATCTGGCTGGATTTCTCTGGTTGGAGGGAGATGGAGATTTCCAAAGGCATTGAACCCCTTATCCTACGACACTAAACCCCAGGTCCAGCTGAAATTCATATGGGGGGGAGTTTGGACTGTGAAAAGGGAGAAGTGCATGGAAATTTAGGGGAGTCGCAAAAGGGAAGAAGTCTGGTGGCACGCACAGCACTGTGCGCAGAAGACCGACGGCTGATTGTACCCCTGGCTTTCACAAGTGGGTGAGAGACAGAGCCTCCCAACGGCGCCACTTCTAACTCCACTAAACCCCAGTTTTGGACGAAACCCTGGGGACACAGATTCATATGGTCCCAGAGCGCAGGGGAGCCGAAAAGGCAGCAGTCTAGAGGTACTGCAAGAGCGCGTGTGTGCACACAGGGATCACTCCAGCGATTACCCAGTCACATGAGACTCAGGGGCCATGGAGGGCGGGGCCGACTGGAAGGCAAGTTGGTCCCTTAAGCCCTGATACTCCACCCATCCCAAGCTCAACAGAAAGGCTTTTGCAGTTTTGCAAGTCTTATATCATAAGGCTGAATCCAACACAGAAGTTTTCCTGGCATAGTGAAAATGCGGAGACAAAGAAAGAGAACACAAAAGAAATGGAGGAAAACGAATGACTGAATATAGAGTTCAAAATCACGGTTATAAGGTTTTTCAAGAACTTCCTAGAAAAGATGGATAAAGTTAACGAGACTCAAGAGGAGACGAAAAAGAACCAACTAGAGATGGAAAATGACCAACTAGAAATTAAACATACACTGACTGAAATAAAAAATATTATACAGAGTCCTAACAGCAGACTAGAGGAAGGCAAGAATCAAGTAAAAAATTTGAAATATAAAGAATCAGAAAACACTCAACTAGGAAAGCAAGAAGAAAAAAGAATCCAAAAATGTGAAGATAATGTAAGGAGCCTCTGGGACAGCTTCAAGCATACCAATATCAGAATTGTGGGGGTGCCAGAAGAAGAGAGTGAGCAAGATACTGAAAACCTATTTGAAGAAATAATGACTGAAAACTTCCCACATCTGGTGAAAGAAATAGACTTACAAGTCCAGGAAGCACACAGAACCCCATATAAAAGGAATCTAAAGAGAACTACACTAAGACACATCATAATTAAAATACCAAGAGCAAAAGACAGAGAATATTAAAAGCAACAAGAGAAAAATAGTTAATTACCTATAAGGACGCACCCATACTACTGTCAGCTGATTTCTCAACAGAAACGATGCAGGCCAGATGAGGATGGCAAGAAATATTCAACGTGATGAATAGCAAGAACCTACAACCAAGAATACTCTATCCAGCAAACTATTATTCAGAATTGAAGGGCAGATAAAGAGATTCCCAGATAAGAAAAAGCTAAAGGAGTTCATCAACTCCAAACCAGTATTATATGAAATGCTGAAAGGTACTCTTTTAGAAGAGGAAGAAGAAAAAGGTAAAAGCCAAAAAATTATGAACAACAAATACATATCTATCAACAAGTGAATCTAAAAATTAAGTGAATTAAAAATTTGATCAACAGAATAAACTCGTGAATATAATAGAATCAGGAGCACAGAAAGGGAGTGTACTGATAATTCTCAGTGGGGAAGGGGTGAGGGGGGATGCAGGGAGAGACTGGACAAAAATCAAATACCTATGGATGAGGTCAACGGGAGGGAGGTAAGGGTAGAGGGAGGGTTGGGAGCTGGGTGGAGGGGAGCTATGTAGGGGAAAAAAGAGAAACAAATGTAATAATCTGAATAATAAAGATTTAATTAAGAAAAACAAAACAAAAAAATAAATACCTCTCAATAATAACCCTAAATGTAAATGGATTAAATGCTCCAATCAAAAGGTGTAGGGTAGCTGAATGAATACCAAACGACCCAATTCTATGCTGTCTACAAGAGACCCACTTCAAAACAAAAGACACTGGATGAAAGTGAAAGGATGGAAAAAATTTTCCATGCAAATAGAAAAGGAAAAAAAAACAAAACTTGAGTAGCAGTACTCATATGTGATAAATAGACTTCAAAATGAAGGCCATCACAAGAAATAACAAAGGTCACTACATAATACTAAAGGGAACCGTCCAATAAGAGGTAAACATTTAGGTATCCAATATAGGTATACCTAAATATATTGAAAAACTTCTAGAGCAGTGGTTCTCAACCTTTTTTAGTGCTGTAACCTTTTAATACAGTTCCTCATGTTTTGGTGACCCCCAATCTTAAAATTATTTTCATTGCTACTTCATAACTGTAATTTTGCTAGTGTTAATGAATCATAATGTAAATATCTGTTTTCCGATGGTGTTAGGCGACCTTGCAAGCAGTTTTCAACCTGTGGGTTGCGGCCCACAAGTTGAGAACCTCTGCTGTAGAGCCTAAGACCATTAGAAAACACAGATATTTACATTATGATTAAAAGGTCACAGCATTAAAAAAGGTTGAGAACCACTGTTCTAGAGGATTTAGTGGAGAGATTGACAACAATACAGTCATTGTAGGGAACTTTAACATCCCTTGCCTTCTCTGGACAGAACTTACAGACTTCACAAGGAAACAGAGACTCTAAAGAACACACTGGATCAGATGGATTTAATTGACATTAATAGAACATTTCACCCCAATGCAGCAAAATATATATTCCTCTCCAGTGCACATGGATCATTTACAAAGACCACATGTGAAGACAAAAACAAAACAAAACACAAGTCTCTACAAATTCATGGAGATTGAAATCCTTCTCAGATCACAGTGGAATGAAAGAAATCAACTATAGTAAAAAACACCCCCCAAAATTCAAATACATGGAAGCTAAATAGCATATTATTAACAATTATTAAACAATGAATGGGTTACCAATGAGATCAAGAAAGAAATAAAAAACTTCCTGGAAATAAATGAAAATGAACATATAACAACCCAAAATTTCTGGGACATAGCAATAGTAGTCCTGAGGGGGAAGTTCATAGTACTACAGGCCTACCTAAAAAAAAAAAAAAAAAAAAAAAGAAATATCAGCAGTAAACTATTTAAGCCCTTAACTTAAAGAACTAGAAAGACAATAACAAGGAAAATTTAGAGTAAGTAGAAGAAAGGAAATAAGATTAGAGTAGAAATAAATAACATGACTAAAAAAAAAAAATCAGTGAACCAAGAGTTGATTCTTTGAAAGGATAAACAAATTGATAGATCATTAGCCAGACTCCCAGACTCACCAAGGAAAAAAAGAGAGGACCCAAATAAATAAAATCAGACAAGAAAGTGGAGACACTACAGAAATATAAAGGATTGTAAGAAAATTCTATGAACTACTATATGCCAACCAGCTGAATAATGAGGATGGAATAAACAAATTCCCAGAAAAATACAATCTCCCAAAACTGAATGAGGAAGAATAAAAAAAAAAACACCTGAGTAGGCCAATAACAGCTGATGAAATAGAAGCAGTAATCAAAAACTCCCACCAAACAAAAGCCCAGGTCTGAATGGCTTCACAGGGGGAGTTTTTTTAAACATTCAAAGACCTAACACCTATACTCCTCAAACTATTTCAGAAAATTGAAGAGGAAGGAACACTTCCAAACTTTTTTAATGAGACTAGCGTTATCCTAATTCAAAAACCAGATAAAGACATTGTAAAGAAAGAGCATTACAGGCCAATATATCTGATGAACATAGATGCTACAGTCTTCAACAAAATATTAGTAAACCACATCCAGCAATATATTGAAAATGATCATACACCATGATCAAGTGGGATTTATTTGAGAGATGCAAGGCTGGTACCATATTCGCAAATCAATAAATGTGATACATTACATGAACAAATTGAAAGACAAAAATCACATGATTATATCAATAGATGCAGAAAAAGCCTTCGACAAAATCCAACACCCATTATTGATAAAAACTCTCAGCAAAGTCGGAATAAAGGGAGCATATTTCAACATGATAAAGGCCATATGTGACAAACCCACAGCCAACATCATACTCAATGGGCAAGAACTAAAACCATTTTCCCTAAGAACAGGAACAAGAGAGGGATGTCCACATTCACCACTCCTGTTTGACATAGTACTGGAAGTGCTAGTTATAGCAATCAGACAAAAAGAAATAAAAGGTATCCAAATTGGAAAATAAATAAATTATCATTATTCGCAGATGACATGAGATTGTAAATAGACTCCAGAAAAAAAACTACTAGACTTAATAAATGTATTCAGCAATGTAGCACCCAGAAATTTATCAGTTTTTTATATAACAAGTAGAGGCCCGGGACTACATCAAAATAAAAAGCTTCTGCACAGCAATAGAAACCATGAAGAAAACAACAGGAAAGCCCACTGTATGGGAGAACATATTTGCCAATGTTATCAGTGATAAGAGTTTAATCTCCAACATTTACAAGGAACTAATACTACTTAACAAAAGGAAGATAAACATCCCAATCAAAAAATGGGCAACGGACCTAAATAGATACTTTTTGAAAGAGGACATAAGGATGGCCAAGAGGCATAACATGCTCAAAATCACTAATCATCCAAGAGATGCAAATCAAAATGACAATGTGGTACCATCTCACACCTGTCAGAATGGCAATCATCAACAAATCAACAAATGACAAGTGTTGGTGAAGATGCGGAGAAAAAGGAATCCTCATGGACTACTAGTGGGAATGCAGACTGGTATAGCCACTGTGGAGAAGAGTATGGAGTTTCCTCAAAAAACTAAAAATAGAACTCCCATTTGACCCAGTGATCTCTTTTCTAAGAATATATCCCAAGAAACTAGAAACATGAATCAGAAAGGATATTTGCACCCCTATGTTCATAGCAGTACAATTTACCATAGCTAAGATTTGGAAACAGCCTAAGTGCCCATCAGCAGATGAGTCAATTAAAAATGTGGTACATCTACACAATGGAATACTGTGCTGCAATAAAAAGAAGGAACTCTTACCATTTGCATCAGCATGGATAGAACTGGAGAGCATCATGCTAAGTAAAATAAGCCAGTTATAGAAAGATAAATACATGATCTCATCTGTGGAATATAATGAACAACATAAACTGATGAACAAAAATAGAGCCATAGAGGGGCGGTATTCTAGGGTATAATAGCAATAATCCTGTTATTTGCAGATTTTTAATATTTCCTACAACTTTTGTCATGTCACACTATGTTAGTATAGTATTGGTAATATTAAACTTAAAATCCTTTTATTGAAATGTTAATGTTTATTGCATGTAACATTATATTTAAAATCGTTTTTCTTGAAATTAAAAAAAAACACACTTAGAAAAATAGATTGTACCAGGCACTTAAAAAAAAAGTAATGAAGTATTATTTACTAGAGGCCTGGTGCAAGGATTTGTGCACCATAGGGGTCCCTTTTGCAATCTGGGTCCCCTCAGGGGATGTTGGACTGCCAATTTTGTCCTGATCCCCCAGGCCAGGCCAAGGGATCCCACCGGTGCAAGAATCCATGCACTGGGCCAGTTTCAGCCTGATACGTGCAGGCCAGGCTAAGGGACCGCTGGATTCATGCACCAGGCCTCTTGTATGCATATAAGATCTTGGTTTATTGTCTTCCCACTCTCTTCCCTTTCCTCTGAGATTCATCAGTCTGTTTCATGTTTTCAAGCCTATTCGTTGAGCGTCTGCCCCTCTTCTGGCCTGATGGCCCTAACTGCTCTCATCTCTTGGTCTAAACCCCCTAATTGCCTATGTGCTTTCCCTTCCTCTCTGCACCTTCAGGGCCTGGTGTAGGAGTGCTGAGAGCTCTCCACCAAGGTCCTGCCCCATCCTGATGCCCTCCTCTGGACCGGGCAGCAACCCGAGTGCTTTCACTGAGTGTGTGTGTTGGGGGTTGGGGGTGTGGTGTTTGCTGTGGCCCATCCTAAAGCCCCACTCTGGGCCTGGTGGTGTTGTGGGTCTGTGCATGTCTCCACCATGGGGCCTGCCACTGGCAGCAGTCTCATGTCCTGGTGGCGCAAGTCCTCGTTCCTGTCCCTGCCCAGCAGCTCCTGCCTGTGCGTGCCTCCATGAAGAGCGGCCTCCGCTTCTGAGTTAGCATGACATTAGTGCTGGGCAGGCCTGTGTGCACCTCTGCTGGGGGTGGAAGTCGCTGCACCCATCCCCACTCACCAACTCCTGCAGGTTGACCGGTTGTGATTAGGACCAATTAGCATATTACCTCTTTATGTATAGAGACTATTTTTTTTTAACATATTTTAACATTTGATAGTATTAAGTTTTCAAGCATATTTATGGTGAAAGGTATTTACTTACATATTTGGAATCCTCCCATCGTTTTGTCAGTGTTTTGACCTTGCATTTTAAAGGGAGATCATAAGTTGTTGATTTTTTTTTGGCTACCCAAAAATATAGGAAAAATGTCTTAGAGAAATATATAAGCTCTTGGCACTAGAAGTTTTAACAATCTTTATTACAAATTTAATTATATTTGCACATTATATTTCACAATTTAGTTAAATCCCGAGAGACTAAAATATAAATGAATCTACATATTTGAGTAGTAATGATTTTGAGACCCTCTGCTAGTAAGTACATTCATCGTTGATTTTTTTTAAATTAAATCTTTATTATTCAGATTATTACATTTGTTTCTCTATTTTCCCCTCCATAGCACCCCTCCACCCAGCTCCCACCCCTCCCTCTGCCTTTAGCTCCCTCCCATTGATCTCATCCATAGATGTATGATTTTTGTCCAGTCTCTCCCTGTACACCCCTCACCCCTTCCCCCCTGAGAATTATCAGTCCACTCCCTTTCTGTGCTCCTGATTCTATTATATTCA
>JAAGEH010002531.1:8481098-8564778 GCA_011751065.1 Lasiurus cinereus
ATAATATTTTTTATTTCAGTCAGTGTATGTTTAATTTCTAGTTGGTCCTTTATCATCTTTAGTTGGACCTTTTCCATCTCTAGTTGGTTCTTTTGCATCTCTAGTTGGTCCTTTTTCATCTCCTCTTGGGTCTCACTAATTTTATCCAACTTTTCTAGCATATTCTTGAAAAACCTTATAAGTGTGGTTTTGAACTCTATATCCAGTCGTTTTTTTCCCCTCCATTTCTTTTGTTTGTGATCCCTTCCATTGTCTCAGCATTTTCACTATGCCGGGGAAACTTCTGTGTTGAATTCAGCCTTATGATACCAGAAGCAAAACCGAAGAAGCCTCTATTGAGCTTGGGATGGGTGGAGTCTCAGGGCTTAGGGACCGCCTTGCCTTCCAGTCGGCCCCGCCCTCCACAGCCCCTGAGTCTCATGTGACTGGGTAATCCCTGGAGCGGTCCTTGTGCCTGCGGCGCACCCGCAGTGCCTCCCAGCTCCCCTGCGCACTAGGAGTCTAGGTCCCCAGGGTTTCGCCTGAAACAGGGACCCAGTGGACTCAGAAGTGGCACAGTTCGGAGGGTCTGTCTCCCGCCCACTCGAGAAAGCCAGAGGCACAATCAGCAATCTGTCCTCTGCTCTGCACCATGCGCGTGCGAGACCAGACCTGATCTTCTGCGACTCCCCTAAATTTCCGTGCGCCTCTCCCTTTTCACAGTCCAAACTCCTCCTGTATGAGTTTTGGCTGGATCTGGGGTTTAGTGTCGTAGGATAAGGGGTTCAATGCCGTTGGGAGTCTCCGTTTCCCTCCCGCCAGAGAAAGCCAGCCAGGTACTCCGGCACCCGCTCTCTCCACGCGCGCATCTCCATACCTCAGCTTTTTGCAGCTCCTCTGGGTTTCTGTGAGCCCCTCTCTTTCCTTCTAGCTGTAGAACTTACACTCGGCCAGCTTTCCTATGGTTCTGGATGATGTCTGTTCTGTCTTTTAGTTGTAGTTTTGAAATTGTTGTGCGAGGCAGCAGTGTAGGTGTTTACCTATGCTGCCATCTTGGATTCTCCCTCCATCTTTGATTTTTGTTTAATCTATTAACTCTGTTAGTCTATCTTAAAATATTTTATCTTTTTTTTAAAAAATATATTTTATTGCTTTTCACAGAGAGAAAGGGAGAGGAATAGAAAGTTAGAAACATCGATGAGAGAGAGACATTGATCAGCCGCCTCTTGCACGCTCCCTACTGGAGATGTGCCCGGAACCAATGTCCGTGCCCTTGACTGGAATCGAACCTGGGACCCTTCAGTCCGCAGACAGACACTCTATTATCCACTGAGCCAAACCGGTTTCGGCAATATTTTATCTTTTTCAATGTCAAGATCTAGACTATAGTTCCTAGATGAAAAAAGTTAATCTCTTCTGCAAACTGAGCCGTCACTTCAGTTCATGGCTACAATTTTACCCTCATTATCTTCATTGTTAATACATGTCTGCGAAACTTGTGTGAAGCTTTACAGCATTATTTTGTTTACAATTATTTTTTATAGATGTTCATATGACAATAAGTAGGTTTTCTTTCATATTTTAATTAATTTATTTGAAATCATTTTAAAAGATACTAAGATAACAAGTAGAAGAATGTTTATATTAACACTTATTATGACAGCACCAATTCTCGTAGAATAAATTGGCTTTATAATACTAATAAAATGAAACTTCAACTAACAACATGAATAAATTTCATAAACATAATGTTGATGAAAGAAGCCAGACATAAATACGCCTATATGGTTCCATTTATATAAAGTTTAAAATTGCCAAAACTATGGTTTTAGAGGACAGGATAAAGGTCAGTTTCTTTTGGGAGGATGGGAGTGGCATGACTTGTGTACTGGTTACGCCGATATGTTCACTTTGTAAAGATTCATAGGGCTGCATGTCTTATGACTTGGGCCTATACATCTGTATCTATATATCTATACATTGAGTGGCCAGATTATTATGACCACCTAATATTTGTAGGCAAATTAGCTGTACACTGCATTGTATGGGATTTGGAAGTCTAAAGCCTATTCTAACACCTTTGCTGACTGCAGTTACTAAGATAAAATGTCTCCAATTTGTACAGGGACACAAGGATGGACAGTTGAGCATTGGAAAAAAAGTCATGTGGTCCGATGAATCATGTTTCCAGTTGCATCATGCAGATTGCAGAGTGAGAATTTCGTGGAAACAGCATGAAAAATGCACCCCACATGCATGAGTACAACCCTTCAATCTGGTGGGGGCAATGTTATAGTTTGGGGCTTGTTTTCTTTGCATGAGTTGGGCCCTTTAATTCATGTGGAACAATGTCTGAATAGCACAACATACCTAAGTATCGTTGCTGATCTTCATCCTATCCTGTTGATGGCATATCCCAATGGAGATGGCTTCTTTCAACAAGACAGTGCACCATGCCATGGTGCTCGTATTGTGCAGGAGTAGTTTCAAGAACATGAGGGAGGTTTACCTTGCTTAGGTGGCCCCCACAATCACCAGATCTCAATCCAATTGAACATTTGTGGGACGAAGTTAAAAGAGCCATCAGGTAGCTGGTTCCATAACCATTAAATCTCACAGAACTATACAGTGCTATTCATCAGGCATGGTGTCAGATTCCTCGCATCACCTTTCAACGTATTGTGGAATCAATGTCAAGAAGAATCAAGGCATTATTGAAGGCAAAAGGTGGCCCAATGAAGTACTGATGGGGTGGGTAGTCATAATCTGGCCACAAAGTGTATATCTCTCTCTCTATATCTAATCTCTGTGTATGTCCGTCCATCCATCTAATCTATCTACCTATCTACCTATCTATCTATCTATCTATCTATCTATCTATCTATCTATCTATCTATCTATCTATCTATCGAGTCAGTGTCCGTGATGACCCGGATGACCAAATGACCATCACCATGAGGTGTAGTGAGCACCTCTTGGTCCCTCTCCTGGGCCTGTGAGCAGCGGCTCATGGTGGCTGGTGGGTTGTAGCAGCTCTTGAGGCGGGGCGCAGCGAGTAGCAGTGGGCTACTGCAAGCGATTTTACATATTGGGCCTCTAGTACATATATATCTTTAAGAAGAAGTATGTATACAGTCGACTCTTGTTATTTATGATAACTAGACTGTAGAGTATAAAGTTGTTGCTTATACTGAATTAGTGAATATTGAGCCATTGTCTTTAGTGGAAATAAAAGATTAGTTTTCTATAGCCTTTTGTTATAACAGTTTTGCCAGTCAATCAATACATAATCTTGTTTTATGTGTGTTTCTGTGTACACAAATTATTTAATACATAACATTGCTTCATTAACTGAACTCATACCTGAGTGAAGCTTATTTCATACATATTTTCTCTGTCAGAGCGCATCTCAGCCTTCGTGTGTTTAGGAACACTAGACAGCATTTGAACACTGTGCTGGGGGCCATTTTAATAGTGAAATCATCACAAAAAGCACAAAATTGTGCAAAATGTGGTACTAAATACACAGAGGAAAGGATACTTGTTTACAATATGAGAGCTGAAATAAGAAGGCACAGTGTCACTGTGTTCTATGCCAGGTGGAAACGTGTTCTTTGGGCAATGTAAATTTTTCACTTTTCTGTGTGTGAGCATGTTTACCACCGACCGTAAAACCTAGAGTATTGATCTTGGAATTAAAATTTAATTTTAGTGAGTAGGTGAATTACAAATACAGAATCTATAAATAATGAGGATTGACTGTATATACTACTATATAATTCCTGTTAGTACTTGAGTAAATATTTCTAGATCAAGTATGTAAGTGGACTTTTTCTTTTTACACTAAAATGTTTTTAATACCAATTTGTGATTAAAATTAGATAAATTCTAGTGTACTAATTTTGTTAATATTTTTTCCCAGACTACAGGTTTTCATGATAACCATAATTTTTGGTGACAAGCTTTATTAGATTTAAATTTTTATCTTCTGATGCTTTACAGATTCATTATAACATTGCACATTAGTTTGCTTTTGCCTGGTAACAATTTACCATTAGGTTATTACTTTTCAAGTGCTGTAATTCTTATCAGGGCCAACCTTTAGGAGACTTCAGATGTAACATTACAAAAGACTGGGATTAAGAATTAATTTTCAGATAGTAAGTTTACTCTGTAGTTGTTTGCAATTATGCATATCTCAAAAATAAATACTGTTTAGTATGATTTGTTTTACACACTGATTCCTTTTAACTATCTTTAATTTTTTTCCTAAGGAACAGAAAATATGCCATTTAGGTCAGTCCCAGCCAGTGGTTTGTATAGGCTAATACATTGTTTTTGACAATGACGTGTGGCACTTGCTGTATGTGCAAAATGCAATTAATATAGATTTGAGTTGATTCTCCTTAGATACAGAAATGCTTACAAATATGGCCTTTGGCTTATATCTGTGAGTGTGAATGCTAAACAGTTTCCTACACGTATATAAAACTTTTCCTAAATGATGAGTGGTTCATTGTGCTTAAATTATTGTGCAAACAATCCTATATTAAAAAAGCCTAATATGCAAATTGTCCCTCGGGCAGTCATTTGACTGGGAGTTCAACTGGGAGACTGGGAGTTTAATCGTTCACTATGACGTGTGCTCACTACCAGAGGGCAGCCTCTATCTGTGCCCAGGGGAGTGGGGAGGGGACTGTAACCTCTCACCACCTACCTGGGGATGGGGATGATGGGGACACAAGTGCTGTGAGGATGCGGAGTGTCCACTGAGCTCACTCTTGCTTCATAGGCTACCCTCCCCCAGGACACCAGGACTTGTGTGCTGTGGAAGTCCCCACACTCAGGTGCTGGGCACCTGTGAGAAGCCTGCCCCACACCCGCACAGCTCTTCAGGGTGAGCTGGGCTGAAGATGCTGGGACCGCAGTGGTTCATGCAGCCAGTCTGCAAGGCCAGCCAGGAGAGAGTGCGCTACCCTCCCGGCTTCTATGCAGCACCATTGGGCGGCCCAGAGGCCCACACTGTGCACTGGCCCAAGGCATCTGCCATGCTCACTGCATTTCCACATGGGGACTCAGGGACTGTGACTCAGGCAGAAGGGGGCGCATGGGGTCTGGAGCCCAGTTGCTGCGCAGGGCCCAGAGGTCTGCTAGAACCTACCCTTCCATGCCAGATGCTTGCACTTCGATTGCAGGCCAGGTGTAGGGATTGCACCCATGCATGAATTTCATGCATCAGGCCTCTAGTGATATATAATGAGCACCTACTTTTCTCTGGGAGTCTGGAATTTGTACCAGGCAGATTGTGTCTAAGTGATGAGCCTCCATTAAAGCCCTTGGTCACTGTCTTCAGTGAGCTTCTCTGGTAGACAACACTTTACGTAGGTTGTCATAGTTCAGTGCCATTTTAAGATTGAAGTGAATCTTGAGCAACTTGACTGGGAGAGGATTCTTAGAAGTTGACATTGTTTTCCTCTGGACTCTGCCATATGCCTGTTCCTTTTGCTTATTCCGTTTTGAATTATTTTGCTGTAAGACATTTTAGCCATAAATTTGACTGTCTGCTGAGTTTTGTGAGGCCTAGTGAATCTCTGAGCTTGTGGGTGTTGTTGGGCACTTCTGACACACAAAACTTGGTATCAAAACAACAAACAATTTATTGTATTTCATGATTTTGGTGGTCAAGCACAGTTTGATTTGGTATTGACAGAGGTCTTTGTGTGGTTTTCATTTAATAGTTGGTCTGGACTGGAGAGTCTGAGAGCTTTATGCAAATATCTGGCATGTTGGCAGCGAGGGATGGAGGGTTGTGCTCAGCTTATATTGTAGCTTAGAATGTAGCCTTTCCTGTTTTAGAGGTCTGAAATGCCAATGAAGAGTCACACTACTCTGGATAGATAGATTGTTCATTCACTTACCTTCTACTTCTGAAATAAACTTATATTTTCATTCTTAGCTGGAATAATTGGAGTAATGAATTTCCTATATTACCACATACTTTATAAATTTGTTAATTCCTCTTATTTTTTCTCAGACCACCTTCTGCAACTATTAAGGAATTTCTTTTTGTTTTACTGAAGAATTCTATGTTTATGTTACCCATACCCTGTATTTTATTAACATGTAACATCTTCTGTTGGCTTTATTTTTCTAAGAAGATAATGTTTTTATTGTATCCTTTTTAGGGAGTGATTATTCTGGTTGTCTTTATCTTTAATCATTTACAGATTTTCATTTTGAAAATGAAAAAAATTTGATCTACATGTAGTATGATAGGCTCAGATGCATCATAACATTTGTTTTCCAGAAGAACTATGGAAGCATGAATTCCCTTTGCATACAATTTTATGACTAGAAATTATTTTTTAATATGGAAAAATTTTCAACCTATGATGGGAAATGTTTTTCTTTACTCACTGGTTTATAGTCCTAGAGATCCCCTGGAGCCTTCTTTTAGGAATAACTGAAAAATTATTGAATTCTCTCTGTGAATATTATATATTTTAGCTTGTAGTTTAATATTTTCATATTTGAGTTTCTTCAGAACTCCTATGTGAATGTTATTCAATCCTAATTTATTTATATTCAATAATTATTTTTCAGTATTAACAATAAATGACATCTCTATGGGATATTGCATGGTAGAAAATAATTTAATATATATTTTATATAAGGCAGGCAGGCTATTGGCCACTCCACTTGCCTCAGGTTTTGGAAATTTGATGTTCTAAGCTAGATGTTTGTATACTCAGTGTGAATCCTGAACATTAATGGCGACCGTGAGCCTCGCTTCTGCTTTTCCTTATTTAGAGTGCCCAGTCTAGGTGACTGAATTTCAGTCTTGATTTCTGATTTAACATTTTGTTTCTCACAGTAGGACTAAACTCTGCCTTAAACCTACATTTTTTTAGTTATTTCTCTTAGAAATTGGACCACAAAAGCTCCATCTCCTGGCTGGAATCTTGTCCCCAAAATAAGATCATGATGGTACCACCCACCTGACTCTTCTGATCTTGTTTCACTTACTAGTTGGAGTTCTTCTGGCTATTTATCACCTTTTCAGTACCACTAACAACATGGTAGTTTGGTTGTTGGTCACCTTCTTTTTTGGGTAGTCGTACAGTATGGGTTTATTTATACTCACCTTCCTCATTAGTATATATTGAAATTGAAACCATAGTAAGGATTTCCATTCTTCCTTAGAATAATCCTAAACTGTTAATTAGATTTAGATTCTTTTCAGTTACCATTTTTTTCATATATGTCTTCGAAATTAAAATAAAATTAAGAATTCAGATTCAGCCCTAGCCAGTTTGGCTCGTCTGCCTGAGTATTGAAAGGTCCCAAGATCGATCCTGTCAAGGTCATGTACCATGATTGCAGGCTCCTCCCAGGCTGGGGATGTGGTTAGGGCCATGCAGGAGGCAACCAATTCATGTGTTTCTCTCACATTGGTATTTATCTTTGTCTATCTCTTTCACTTCCACTCTTTCTAAAAATCAATGGAAAAATATCTTTGGGTGAGGATTTTAAAAAATAAAGAATTTAGAATGTTTTTAAAGTAACAATTTTCATGAATGGTTCAGAGCCTAAGGTATACATTTGTGAGTCATTTATAGGTAGGTGATAAGTTAAAAGAGGCTATGGATGATGTTATCTAGTAGAAAAATATACAATAAAAGAAAAGAGTTTTTAAGTTTGGGCCTTGAAGAACTTGAGTATTTAATAGCCAGGGAAGAACCATGAAGGAGACAGAGAACATGAAGCTAGCTAGGTAGAAGGATAGCTAGTGGAGTCTGGTGTCTTGGGAACAAAGGAAGAAGAGAGCATTATCAGAGTTGAAGGCTCCTGTAAGATCAATTAAAACGAGGACAGGGAAACATCTATTAGTTTTAGTGACATGATGTTTATTGATGGTTTTAGTAATAGTGTTTTAGTGGAGTGCTGGGTTGGAAATAAGGCAGCATGGCTTAAGGGGCAGTGCTGTATGAGAGTGCCTTTTTCTTAACAGCTTTTTCAACAAAGTTATTAAATCTATCTTTGAGTATTTAATATTTTTGATGCTATTATAATGATACGTATTTTGTTGATTTAAATTTCTAATTTATAGCTAATATAGAAATACAGTTTCTATTATATTAGCTGTGTGGGTAATATATAATACAATTCAATTTTGTATATTGACTAGAGACGTTTCTAACATTATTTGCAGTACATTTTATTTTATTATTTTTTATTTATTGATTAAGGTATTACATATGTTTCCTTATGCCCCATTGCCCCCCACCCCTCCATTCATGCCCTCATCCCTCTGGGGGGATGTGTCCATTGGTTAAGCTTATATGCATGCATACAAGTCCTTTGGTTGATCTCTCCCTCTTACCCCAACCCTCCCCTACCTTCCATTTGAGGTTTGATGGTCTGATGGATGCTTCTCTGTCTCTGGATCTGTGTTTTTCATCAGTTTATGTTGTTCATTATATTCCATAAATGAGTGAGCTCATGTGATATTTTTCTTTCTCTGACTGGCTAATTTCGCTTAGCATAATGCTCTCCAAGTTCCATCCATGCTGTTGCAAATGGTAAGAATTCTTTCTTTTTTACAACAGTGTAATATTCCATTGTGCAGATGTACCACGGTTTTTAGTAAAAGGTGAAAGATTTATGCAATCTGAAGAGAAACTAGGGTTTAGATGTACCACATTTTTTTTAATCCACTCATCTGCTGATGGACACTTAGGCTGTTCCAAATCTTAGATATGGTGAATTGTGCAAGATATGAACTTAGGGATGCATATATCCTTTCTGATTGGTGCATCTAATTTCTTGGGATATATTCTTAGAAGTGGAATCACTGGGTCAAATGGGAATTCCACTTTTAGTTTTTTGAGGAAACTCCATACTGTTCTTCACAGTGGCTGCACCAGTCTGCAATTCCCACCAGCAGTGCACGAGGGTTCCTTTTCCTATGCATCCTTGCCAGCACTTGTTTTTTGCTGATTTTTGATGATCGGATGTGAGATGGTACCACATTGTCGTTTTGATTTGCATCTCTCGGATAATTATGACTCTGAGCATGTTTTCATATGTTTCTTAGCCTTCCTTATGTCCTCTTTCAAAAAGTATCTATTTAGGTCTGTTGCCCATTTTTTGATTGGGTTGTTTATCTTCCTTTTGTTAAGTTGTATAAGTTGGCTGTAAATGTTGAAAGTTAAACCTTTATCAGTGATAACATTGGGAAATATGTTCTCCCATGAGTGGACTTTCTTGTTGTTTAGTTGATGGTTTCTTTGCTGTGCAGAAGTTTTTTATTTTGTTGTAGTCCCATTTGTTTATTTTCTCTTTAGTTTCCATTGTCCTAGGAGCTGTACCGGTGAATATATTGCTTCGGCATATGTCTGAGATTTTGCTGCCTCTGGATTAAATATATTTCTTTAGGTTTTTAAAAACTTACATGGACATATGTAAGTTATTTTTAAATGGTGATAATTGTAAAAGAATTTTACAATTTTATTGTGGAAATTTTATTAGAAAAATATTTTACGAAAGTTGAAAGTTTTTCAATTTAGCTACTTTATAATTGCCCATAGACTATAAGATCTTTCCTACAGTATCAATGATCAGCTAATTCAAATTAAGAAAAATTGCAGATACTTTTATTTAGCTTTAGACATCATGTGATAAAAGAGATACAGCCCAATTAATAATTTGTGAAAAATATTTTGGGTAAGCACAAATGTAGAAAAAAAAGTTGTCAATTTGTAACCTAAATAATTGAACTCAGGATATAGATATTTTTTGATTCTTTCAAATCCTTCAAAGAATTTCAGCTAAATATGAAAAAATTCATTTATTTCATATGGATAGTATCCCTGCTATGGTAGGACAAAAATTTAGAATTTTTAAAATGTTTATATAAGAAATATTTTTATTTATTGTTTCATCTAAGCACATACTACATTTTGAATATATTTGTACCTTAATTTTCTAAAGTAGTAGCTCTGAAAAGTATCATGTATTCAGTTGTTAAAAACTAATTATGTATATATGTACAAATGCTATGACTTACCACTGGCTAATGGTGGAACAATTGAAAGAAATAGAGGACAGTGAACTTAATCAGTTGTTATATGCTAATTCTTATCGGTTGCATAGTAGAAGAATTTTACAAAAAAATGTATGTATTGTTACCTCCAAGTTAAAATGTTTACGAAATGTTCAACAAACAAAATCAACAACAAAAAATGGCATTGTGATTAAAATTTTTTCACCATTATTGTAGTTTATGCAGGTGAATTTGAAGCTCAAGGAAAGAAAATGACAAGAAAAACTTGAGGATTGCTTTGTTGACATTGATAAATTTGAAATTACTTTTCAATTTATGAAGTAACCCTTTGAATTTGACATTAGTAAAACTGAGTTGACATAAGATTTAGTGAATTTACTTACTACACAGTCATGGATTTTAAAGTGATATACTTTTGCTTCTGAGTTACAGCAGTGATTTTAAAAAGATGAACCAATTTAGTCAATTTGAATGTAAATATTGAAGGAATGTATTTATGTGATGTATGAATGTATTACTGGAAAACTTTGAAGTATGTTGGAACAACTTAGATGTGTGAACTATGTTTTAAACTCTTACTGATAAAATCTAAATTCCGATTAAGTATTTATGATTAAAATTTAGCCAACTAAATTTTATATATGTTCTGTATATATAAAATACACAATGGCTTTCAAACACTCAGTTTTAAGAAAACAATATAAAATCTCAATAATTTTTATATTATTATAAAATAACTAGTGGCCCAATGCTCAAAAATTGTGCAGGCATAGACTTTCCTTCCCCTGGAAGCTGGCACCTGCTTTCCTCTGGGACCTGGGTTTCCCTTGCAGCTCTAGCTTCGTCTGGAAGATTGTCTGGTCTAATTCGCATATTATACTTTTATAATTATAGATTTTATAATAATAGTTATTATTTTAACAGTAATAGTTGTATTTTTTAAATTAAATCTTTATCATTCAGATTATTACATTTGTTTCTCTTTTTTCCCCTCCATAGCTCCCTTCCACCCAGCTCCCAACCCTCTCTCTACCCTTACCTCCCTCCTGTTGACCTCATCCATAGGTGTATGATTTTTGTCCAGTCTTTCCCTATACATCCCTCACCCCTTTACCCCTGAGAATTTTCAGTCCACTCCCTTTCTGTGCTCCTGATTTTATTATATTCACCAGTTTATTTTGTTGATCAAATTTTTAATTAACTTAATTTTTAGATTCACTTGTTGATAGATAAGTATTTGTTGTTCATAATTTTTTATCTTTTACCTTTTTCTTCTTTCTCTTCTAAAAGAGTACCCTTTAGCATTTCATATAATACTGGTTTGAAGTTGATGAACTCCTTTAGCTTTTTCTTATCTGTGAAGCCCTTTATCTGCCCTTCAATTCTGAATGATAGCTTTGCTGGATAGAGTATTCTTGCTTGTAGGTTCTTGCTATTCATCACGTTGAATATTTCTTGCCACCCTCGTCTGGCCTGCATCGTTTCTGTTGAGAAATCAGCTGACAGTCGTATGGGTACTCCCTTGTAGGTAATGAACTGTTTTTCTCTTGCTGCTTTTAAGATTCTCTCTGTCTTTTGCTCTTGGTATTTTAATTATGATGTGTCTTGGTGTAGTCCTCTTTGGATTCCTTTTATATGGGGTTCTGTGTGCTTCCTGGACTTGTAAGTCTATTTCTTTCACCAGATGTGGGAAGTTTTCAGTCATTATCTCTTTAAATAGGTTTTCAGTATCTTGCTCGCTCTCTTCTGGCACCCCCACAATTCTGATATTGGTAGGCTTGAAGCTGTCCCAGAGGCTCCTTACATTATGTTCACATTTTTGGATTCTTTTTTCTTCTTGCTTTTCCAATTGAGTGTTTTCTGATTCTTTATATTTCAAATTTTTGACTTGATTCTTGCCTTCCTCTAGCCTGCTGTTAGGTCTCTGTATAATATTTTTTATTTCAGTCAGTTTATTTTTAATTTCTAGTTTGTCCTTTTCCATCTCTAGTTGGTTCTTTTTCATCTCCTCTTGGGACTAGCTAACTTTATCCAACTTTTCTAGGTTATTCTTGAAAAACCTTATAAGTGTGGTTTTGAACTCTATATTCAGTCGTTTGTTTTCCTCCATTTCTTTTGTTTGTGATTTCTTCCCTTGTATTGGCATTTTTACTATGCCGGGAGAACTTCTGTGTTGGATTCAGCCTTATGATACAAGACTTGCAAAACTGCAAAAGCCTTTCTGTTGAGCTTGGGATGGGTGGAGTCTCAGGGCTTAAGGGACCGCCTTGCCTTCCAGTCAGCCCCGCCCTCCACGGCCCCTGAGTCTCACGTGACTGGGTAATTGCTGGAGGGGTCCTTGTGCGAGCGTGCGTGCGTACCCTCGCCATCCTCTACATTGCTGCCTTTCCAGCTCCCCTATGCTCTGGGACCATATGAGTTTGGGTCCCCAGGGTTTTGCTCGAAACTGGGGTTTAGTGGAGTTCTGTCTCCTGCCCACTCGTGAAAGCCAGTGGCACAATCAGCAGTCGGTCCTCTGCGAGCAGTACCGTGCGCGTCACCAGACTTCTGATCTTTTGTGACTCCCCTAAATTTCCGTGCACTTCTCCCTTTTCACAGTCCAAAATCTCCCCATATGAGTTTCGGCTGGATCTGGGGTTTAGTGTCGTAAGATAAGGAGTTCAATGCTGTTGAGAGTCTCTGTCTCCCTCCAGCCAGAGAAAGCCAGCCAGGTTCTCCGGCACCCGCTCTCTCCACGGCGCGTCTCTGTACCTCAGTTTTTTGCAGCTCCTCTGCGTCTCTGTGAGCCCCTCTCTTTCCTCCTAGCTGTAGAATTTCCACTCAGCCAGCTTTCCTGTGGTTCTGGATGATGTCCGTTCTGTATTTTAGTTGTAGTTTTGAAATTGTTGTGTGAGGCCCAGCTTTCCTGTGGTTCTGGATGATGTCCGTTCTGTATTTTAGTTGTAGTTTTGAAATTGTTGTGTGAGGCAGCAGTGTAGGTGTTTACCTATGCCGTCATCTTGGATTCTCCAGTAGTAGTTGTATTATCTTGCATAAAAGTTTGTGGGCATTTTCTGGATGCTTGAGGTTAAGAGAAGCTTGAGTTAAGGGTGGTTTGGTCTTTAAGTCAATCACTAGTAATTTTTTGATTATCCTAGTCACTTCAACAACTCTGTGAGAAAGACTTATAATACATTTTAAAAAAATCTTCAACTGAGGATATGTTTTTTAAAATTGATTTTTAGAGAGAGAGGAAGTGAGAGCGAGAGTGAGAGTGAGAGCAAGTGAGAGTGAGAGAGAGACATTGATCAGTTGCCTCCTATATATGCCCCAGATCAAACCAGCAACCTAGGTACAGGCCCTGACTGGAAATCAAACCAGCCACCTTTTGGTGTACAGGATGATGTTCCAACCAACCGAGCCACTTGGTAGGGCAGGTTTATAATGCATACAATTTATTAAATATTAATATCTGATCCAATGTATCCTACTGGGTTGTAGTTATATGTGCAAGTATCTACTAACATGAAATGAATTTGTGTTTGTATATATTAATTACTGTAACTTCTAGTAAGCTGTATTATGATACTAATTGCTTGCATTCTTTCAGAGAAGTACATTATTCAGAACTATTTTGCATTGCCACAATTGGGAGTACATATATACTGTGAGTAGCAGCATATACTCTAAAAATTTTCTTACAACAGCTGTCAGTTGGCAGAGGTAATCCTGGAGAAGTACTACATTAATTCAGCTTGGTGGACATAGTTATTTCAGAGAAAGGTTATTTGCATTGCAGGCATGTTTGGTATAATTTGGCAACGGCATGATTATATATATCAAGTATAGATCATGGTGAGTAAAACTGCCTCTGTTTACAAAGGATTGCTGAGTGAGAACAGATGGCTGAAAATACTTGACCTTCCAATAGCTTACTAATTAAAATAATTTTAAAATTAAGGATAATTTTTTATAAGTTTAGAAAGTATCTTGAATAAAAATGGAAAAGTCAGAAGAAAAGACATATTTAAAAACATTTTATTGCATCTAGAGGTTACTGATGAAATCTCATTATTGATAAAATATATAATAATAAAAGCATAATATGCAAATCAACCAAACATCCCAACAGCAGGAGGACCTTCTGGAAGACCATGCTCTGACATGCCCTGGTGCCAGGCCAGCCAAGGCGGATGTGATGCGATTGGTAGGGAGGAGGGGTGTGTGCCTAGCCATGGCCCCACAATCGCCCCATAGAGGAAGGCCTATGCCACCCTCTGTGAGGTGATAGATGGGAGGGAGGAGAGGACACTGCAATCGATTGCTTCAAAGAAGGAAGCCCAGGCCACCAGCCGGCAGGAATATCGATCTGGGAAGGGGGGGAATCCACGATCGCCCCACAGAGGGAGGCCCAGGCCTAGCTAGGTCTCCCTCTGCGTGTTGATCCATTACGGAGCCCCAGCTTCTTGGACTAGACCTCCTTCTGCTGTGCGATCCATTGCTTTAAAGAGGGAGGCCCAGATTACCTGACTGGCGGTGCTGTGGTGAGTGGGCGGGGCCTCTCTCTGCAGAGCAGTTGATCTGGGGACTCTGCAATCAATTGTCCCATAGAGGGAGGCCCAGGCCACTGACCAGCAATGCTGTGGCAGATGTGCGGGGCCAGCCAGTGATGGCTCTGCAGAGGAAGACCCAGGCAGCCAAGCAATTGCACCCCATGACTGTTGCCTGCAGAGTTGTTACATAAATACGTAAGAGTTTTTCACCCTGCAAAATTTCACATTTAGCCCTTTACATAGTTTGCTCTATTTTTATCTGCTTAATAACTGTATGCATTTTAAAAACATTTGTTTATTTATTTATTTATTTATTTATTTGACTTCTGAATTAGAGTAATTCATATAATTAGCTTGTGAAATTGAAAGCTTGTGAAATCAGGATTTTACACTTGGGTGACTTGCTTTAATTTGTATTTGTAGGATAGCATTCTGTCTAAAAGTAAGGTCCATCAGTTTTCAATGCTAAATAGAAATTTAAATGAAATAATTCAAAGTCTAAGAACTGTAAGTTTATAGATGTGAATTACTGAGGAGTATATAGAAGATTGTCTGCTTAGAACTTTAGTGTACTTGGTATAATGAAATGTGCATGATAGGGTGAATGGCAAAATGTGTCTGAGCTCAGGTCCTGAGGTGAAACTGCTAGCTATATATCTGTCTCTACAACTTTCTGGCAGTTTGACATGGCAAGTTCCCTTTCTGCTCTTAGCTTCCTCATTGGGAAAATGGAAATAATGACAGCATTTACTTAATGGGTGCTTCTGAGGTTTAAATGAGATAATATATTGCAAAGCATTTAGCATAGCTCCTGGTTTATAGTGAGTATCTACCAAGTATTATTTATTGATAATGTGTATAAAAGTATTTAATTATTTTTGTTGGGTAACTGGACTGGGACTTGGCTATTTATTATAGCTTTTTCTTAGTTAATAGATTATACTTTGCATCACATTATTACCAAAGAGTAACAGAATGAAGCTAGGGTATCTTAAATTTTAATAGAAAGCTGAGTGAAGTTCTTCATATTTTCCTGAATTATATTTTTCAAAGGATGCATCTCAGAAAGCAATGATCTAATCATGTTCTTGCATCACAATAATTAAATAATTGTTGAAAAGATTATAATTAACATTTATTGTTTGAGATGAAATACTTTATAAAAGTAATATGTTCATGTATCTGAAAATTCAAAAGATACGAGAGTATAGAATGGAAAGTTTTCCTACTACAAAAAGGTGACCCATATATCAAGATTTTTGTGTATTTTTTCAGATTTATTTTATTTATATGTAACTAAATATGTATATATATTCCCCCTTAGATATATGGTAGATACTGTGCTCGTTTCATTTAACAAATATCTATGCTATCTACAAGATATCTTCCCATCATTTTTAAAATCTAGAGAATAAATCTCTGAGTAGCAATGAATACAAACCACTATCTCTGATCTTTTCACTCTTATCCTTGTCTTTTTACCAGATTGAAATGTACTTACACCATGTAAAACTTATGAAACAATGAGCCATCCCTGCTTTAATCCTTGCAGATAGCATAGACATTTGGCATTTCATTTAACAATGCATTTTAGGGTCTGTTCTGTAAGTGTATATACACAGCTCCCTCATTCATTTTTAGCTGCCTTGTATTTTGTTTCTAGATATATTGTAATTTATTGCTTGATGTTAAATTATTCTTCCCTTGACATTTGTTTTACCTGTTCATTTTTCTCCTTAATTTTCTGGTAATAGCTATGTAGTAGGATCCTGTGCTGGTTTTCTTTTTTGTTTACTCATTTTTCTATGAGGTGGGTTTTTGTTTGTTTGTTTGTTTTTGTTATTTGTAAGTGGTACTTGGAAGGGAAGGATCAGAGCCCTGAGAGGCTTTTTTTTAAAAATCTTGGGTTTGTCTAGATTTTAACAAGAGTATCATTCATAGAAGAATAAATTGAGTTGGACTCTCATTAAAATTAGAAGTTTTTGCTCTTCAGAGACACTGTTGAGAGAATGAAAAGGCAAGCCACAGACTGAGAGAAAGTATTTGCAAAGACTAGATTTGAGAAAGGACTTGTGTTTGGAATACCTAAAAAAATTTTCAAAAAGTTAGAGGAGATTGGGAGTTAGGTGTGAAGGTCAACCAAAGGACTTGTATGCATGCATCCTATCTAATAAAATGGTAATATGCAAATTAACCATCACTCCGACACAGAAATGGCAGTGCCCATAGTCAGAAGATGGTGATTGACACCCAGTCCCTCAGGCCTGCTGGAGTCCCCAGTACTTTCAGCTCAAACTGATTACTGTGGCAAGTGGACAGAGAAGGTTCTCAGCAAGTGTGAGAAACAAGCCTTGGTGGGATCGAGGGAGAGCCAGTGGGCTCAGGGCCTCTACTGCCCAGAAGACCGGCCCTTGGGACCCGCTTCAGCATGGGGAGGAAGCCTTGCTGTTGCCTGCCCAATGCCTGGTCTCTGGTTAAGTGGGTCCAAGTCGCAGTCACGAGGTCTGGTGGGTGGCTGTCTCACCCAGACCATCCATCCTGGCTGAGCTCTGGTAGGGCCGGCCAGCACCTCAGGAATCACTGTCTACCTCCAGGCCACCTGCAGACACCGATGGAGCAGGCCGGGTTGAACATATTAATGAAAATGGGACACCTGTGCCCTGCCCCACTGCGCCCTGTCCCTGGTGAGGAGAGGACAGTGGGATTGGGGGTGCAGCCTTGGGACCCCATTAGGAGGCATGGAGGCTCAGAAGAGGCTGGTAGCAATCTGCAGGTGTGCTACGAGGAAGAGGTGCTGAACTGCCCAGACTCCGAGGGCCAGCTGCTGGAGGCGCACAAAGGTGCAGACAAAGCGCTGAGCTCGAAAAGCAAAATCGACAGCCCAAGGGAGGAAATTATCTTTCTGAAGAAGGTACACAAAGAGGAGATCATGGAGCTGCAGGTGCAGATCCAGTACACTCAGATCTCCGTGGAGATGATCTATCCGCCAGGCTCAAGGACATCAATGCCCAGTACGAGAATCTGGCTGCCAAGAACATGCAGAATGCCGAAGGGTAGTTCAAGAACCACTTCACCGTGCTGACCAAGAGCGCTGCCAATACCTACGGGGTGTGCCGCCAAGAACGAGGTGTCCAAAAGCCACCGCCTGCTCAAGGCCAAAACCCTGGAGATTAAAGCATGCTGGGACATGAACGAAACATTGGAAAAGCAGTTCAAGAGCTGGAGGATAAGCAGAATGCCAACATTAGTACTATACAGGACACAATAATCAAATTAGAAAATGAGTTGAGAACTACAAAGAGTGAAATGGCACGATATTTAAAAGAATTCCAGGACCTCTTAAATGTAAAGATGGCTTTGGGCATTGACATTGCATCTTACAGAAAACTCTTGGAAGGTGAGGAGACCTGGCTCAGTTTCACCAGCGTGGGAAGCATATCCAGCGGCTTCTCCCAGAGTTCCCAGGTCTTTGGTTGATCTGCCTATGGTGGTTTACAGACCAGCTCCTACTTGATGTCTGCTCACTCCTTCCCTTCTTAATACACCAGCCACGTCCAGTAGGAGCAGATAGAGATGGAAGAGACCATTGAGGCTGTAAAAGCTGAGGAAGATTAAGATGAACCCCCCTCTAAAGAAGAAGCTGAAGAGAAGGAAAAAGAGAAGGAAGAGACTGAGGAACAGGAAGGAGAGGAAGGGGAAGAAGGTGCCAAGGAAGAATTTGAGGATGCAAAGGAGGAAGAAAGAAGTAAAGGTGAAGGAGAAGATGCCCAAGAAGCTGAAGACGAGAAGAAAGATGAAGTTGCTGGGGAACAGTAAGCAACCAAAAAGAAAGAGCCCCCCTTTCCTTAATTATTTCAGGAATAATCCTCCCAAAACCAGGTCAGTCCTATCACCAACCAAGCAGTTGAGTTCCCAATACTATATATATTAAGAAGTCAATATATATAACATTCTGAGGTGACTCGGGTTGGACATTAAATGTTGTGCTATGACTTTTCTCCTCATGTAGAGTATCTGTTTGCTTGCAGAGTGGCTTTCTGGCTTGCTGCCAGCCTGTGCATGGTTCACACTTATGTGCATAGTTCAGGATCTATGACAATGTGAATAATTCAGATGTTTACAAAAAAACAATGAATACATGAATTTACTAATGTTAATGTTAAACTTCATGGAAAAAATAGTCCTTTGAATCTTTGGTGGTTATAAATTAAAGACCTCAAATCATGTGCAATAAACAGCAAATAAAGTTACACTGAAAAAAAAAATACATTAGGGGCTAGGAAATATTCAAGGAACTGGGAAACCATTCCCAAATCAGGGTGTATATTATTGCTATGAATACAATATTTCCTATTACAGTGGTACCTCAAGATACGAGTGCCCTAACATACAAGATTTTTGAGATACAAGCCGTTGAGCGAGCAATTTTTGCTTTGAAATATGAACAACATTTGAGATACGAGTAATCGCGCGGATCGGCCAGCTGCACAAGACCCACCAGTTTACCGCGACTCGAGTGTCTCATAGTTTCCCACGCCTCAAGGTTACAGAACGAATTAAACTCATATTTCGAGGTACCACTGTACTTAAAACATATACAATATAATGTATTAGATGCCTTCCTAGTGCATGAAGTATGTATTCTCATAGAGTAATATTGGTAGGTATAGTTATAGCGGTATGTCATATCTTAATAAAGGGTAGTATGCTAATTAGACCATGAGACCTTCCAGACATCCTTCCAGACAAAGCCACCTTGTCAGGGCCGAGGCAGAGATGGTTAGGGGCAATCAGGCTAGGAGGGGAGAGCATTTGGGGGTAAGCAGGCCTGCAGCGGGGAGGGGGAAGTTGAGGGTGAGCAGGCCATGAGGAAGGGCAGTTTGCGGCAAGCAGGCTGGCAGGGAGGGCAGTTGGGGGTGAGCAGGCTGGTAAGAGGAGCAAGTTGGGGGTGATCACGCCAGCAAGGGGGCAGTTTGAGGTGAGCAGGCCGGTGGAGGGACATTTGGGGGTGATCAGGCCAGCAGGGGGATACAGTTGGGGACAAGCAGGCCAACAGGCAGAATGGTTAGGAGTGATCAAGGAGGCAGGTGGGTGAGCGGTTAGGAGCCAGCAGTCCCAGATTGTGAAGGTCTAAACCAGCAGTTGGACATCCTGCAGAGGATGCAGGTCTGCTGAGGGACATCTCCCTCCCTCCCCCCATGCATGAATTTCGTGCACCAGGCCTCTAGTATAAGCATAACCATTGGATGTAGACACCAGGGGAGTGAGGGCATGAACGGGAATGGGGGGTAGGGGGAACTGGGGAATAAGGACACACATGTAATACCTTAATCAATAAAAAATTAATTAAAAAATAAAACCATCTCAATTTTAAAATGGTCAAAAGTTTTGAACACTTTGTCAAAGATAAGTAAATGCAAATATGCATGTGAAAAGATGCTTAAAATTATTAGAGAAATGAAAGTAAAAGCACAGTGCGATATTGTTACACATCTATTAGAATGGATAAAATTAAAAAAGACTATCTACACATGTATTGGCAAAGCTCTAGAGTGACTGAAATGCTTGTACACTCCTAGTGGCAATGTACAATGATATAGCCACCTTGAAGATAGTTTGTCAATTTCTTAAGATGTTAAACATACGTCTAATATGGAACCCAGCCATTCTACAACCAGGTATTTACCCAAGGGAAATGAAGGTTAATGTCCAAACAAAAACTTATACATGAATGTTTATAGCAGTTAAACTTGTAATAGCATCAAACTAGGAACAACCAAAATGTCTATCAATAGGAGTACAGATAAAAAATGTGTGGCATATCCAGTAAAAAGCAATGAACTCTTGATGCACACTACAACACGGATGAATCCAAAAATAATTATACTGAAAAAAGCCAGATAACTATGATTCCATTTACATAAAATTCTAGGAAATTCAGATTATACTGTCATAAACAAGATTTTTGCTTGCCTGGATGGGATTGGATGGGGAGAAAGGGAGGAAGGAGGAGAAGAGATTACAGGATTACAGGGTGATGGTTATGTTTATCTTGATTTTGGTGTTGGTTTCGCAAATATATACACATGTATACATATGACATGTACTTTAATTCTGTGCAGTTTATCAGTTTTACCTCAGTAAAGTACTAAAAAATAATCTTAAGTGAAGCAGACAAAAATCCACATAGCTAGAGTAATCGGCAATAAAGTCCAGACTTTAAAAATTATTGCTGGGATATACACAGTTGCAGATGGTAATGTCAAGTCAATAAGAGTCACATTAAAATGTCTAGAGGTTTAGGCATTCCTCTCGGGCCCAATCTTTTATGTACATAAGGCTAAAGTAGTATATTGATCTGGATGTGTGCAGGAAACCATCTCCTAGTTTGGGTAAACACATTAAACAATGTGTGCTGTGAAAGTATAGATCTGTACAATTAGATGTGAACACAGTCTTAATTGATCACCCTTAGGCTTCTTAGACTGTCAAAACCTGATCCAAGCACATGGCCAAACTGAGTGTCAGTTAATAAGACTCAAATTAACTGGAAATCTCTGTGACTCACTTTAATATGCCCTTGGATCAACTTTATTAGGCCCCATCCTTATATTCTGACACAGACATTTAGAAGATTGAATGTTATTACTCATTTTATTTATTATTTATTGGGGTAATATTGGTTAATAAAATCACAAAAGTTTCAAGCGTACATTTCTTTTGATTTTAGAATAATTGCAGATCCACATGCAGTTGTAAGAAATACTTCAGAGAAACATTCAGCTTTTTAAACCTTATAATTTCAGTACAACTGTAATATAGCTGAAATAATATTGTCTTTAACCCTTTTTACTTTTCTGACTGGGGCCCTGCAAATAAGACTGACCAGCTGGACCCCTCCTCATGCATGAATGCTTGCATTGGGCCTCTAGTTTATATATAATTTTTGTTATCACTATTATGCTGTCATTATAGAAACAGTTTGGCTTAGGTACTTTTGATGATTATTATTTTTTAAAGACTAGTAAAATTCTGTAACTGTAAGGGTGCTAGTTCTGTCACATATTTTCATATAAAGAGACTAAGTCTCAGGAAGTTTAAATAACTTATCTGATGTTACACAAATAATTAATTTTAAGTGGGAGGGATTTTTTAAAAAGGCAAGTGAAAATTAGTTTTTAGATTCATAACTTGTGTGCCTGATTGTTCTAAAATGAAACATATTAAGTGGTTATTTTAGAGAAGGTCAAGTTTATTAGGAGAACTTTTACTGTTTTACTAAGGACATTCTTAAGTGAAATTGGATGTATGGATCTATCTATATAGTTATATATATTTTTTGTGTGTATAGAGCATTATGGGGTGGGGAGTAGCCTGAGATGTTAGTCATTTTGGTTATATTCTGTTTCTTAAATAGTTAGAAGATTCAGGGATGTCAGTTTTAGTCTTATACTTCATAACTCAAATATTACATATTTTAGTTTGTAGATATAAATATTGTTATAATTACTTATTAAAAACTAAAGTATTAGAAGAATAAATACCATTAGTAAATAAATACTCATTGTCTCTGGGTGGTGACATTACAGGTCACTTTACTTTTTACATACTCATTTCTATATTTTTTAGGTATTTTATAATTAACATGTAGTTCTTTATATCTAGAAAAGACACTGGTGATATAGGAAGTAAAAGCACAAATATAATTTTCAATTATTGCCGAAACCGGTTTGGCTAAGTGGATAGAGCATCAAGTTGAGGACTGAAAAGTCCCAGGTTCGATTCCGGTCAAGGGCATGTACCTTGGTTGCAGGCACATCCCCAGTGGGAGATGTGCAGGAGGCAGCTGGTCGATGTCTCTCTCTCATCGATGTTTCTAACTCTCTATTCCTCTCTCTTCCTCTCAGTAGAAAAATCAATAAGACATATTAAAATTTTTTTCAATTATTTTGTTAACAAAGATGATAACCTTGCATTATACACTATCTTATTAAGCTGTCATGTCAGACTTAATGCTAAAAATATTTGTTTTTGTAAATCACCAGGCCCATTATTATTCTCATATTATGGAAGGTAGTGTTTCATGATCAATTATATCATTTATGTTTATAAAATATTTAATGTTCTATATAAAGTTAGAGTTTTTAAAGAGATTTTAAAATAATCAGAGACTTAATAACTACAGAATTTATATTTTGTTCTTTAAAATTAAAATATCATTTTTACTCTTACTTTTCATAATATATTTATATTTAGCTATATGTTCTAAAAAATACCTAAAAATGTGAAGTATCATGAAAACAGAGGACACTTGCTGCACAACTTATAAAATAAACTTTTACTTAAAGTGAGTGGTTTTGAAATTGTTTAATAATATTGCGTAGGAGAGGATAATTAAGTACTATTTCTGTAACAATATAGTATGTATTAGTTACCTTTTGACCATTCAAAGGTCAACTTTGGTTTTAAATTTACTTGTATATTATACCAGTGGAGAATTTGCTAACCTATATTTGGACTTACTAAAATTCTGATGAAAGATAAAGAGGCTTATCTAGAAGTCTGAAGTGAGAGACACACACATACACACACACCAGTTGTTGAAAATATTTTTGTGACATTTAATTTCTTTATATGACTGTACAGTTTAAAACATTGCATGATATTTATTCCCTTTATAATTTTTTCTCCAAATGAATGCTCTGAAAATGTCACTTTGAATTAAAGCATAATGTCTGGAAAAGATAACTTATTTATGTTCTTGATGTATATTTCAATAACATGCTGAGTTTTGCTCTAGTTGATTTTTTTCTTGTATCCCTAGAAAAATTGCTGAAAATATTTAGATATAAGATTTTCAGATTTTGCATCATAGAGAACAATGTTAGAATTGCATAGAATAAAATAAATAATCCTTTTAATATTCTTAGTAAAGGATAGGATAAACACTACATATTTTATAATTAAGCAGAGTTCATATTTCATTCATAAAGTCTACGTGCTTTTTATAAGATGCCTCAGCTTAAATGCAGATATACTATTTTTGGCTAAATTTCTAATTCTTGTAGAATTTGTTTGCCATCAGTGGGCTCTCCCTGCTATATAAACTTAACTAACGTCCCTCAAAAGAGGTAAATTATGACTAGTATATATTTCTCAATTTCAACCTTTTAATGTAAAAATTGATAATCAACTAAAGTAGTATTTTATTAGCTTCATAAGCTTAAATTCAGACACTAATCCCTAACCTCTTTATACAGATCCTTTGTCCACTTCTCATTTTTACATCTGCTTCCCCAGTAAAGTCACCCCCCACTCCTCAATTTAAATGTTAACTGCTGGGTTTTAATTCATAGATAAACAGGCAGTCCTTGGGTTATGTTGGACTCAACATATGTTGTTTCGTGGTTACGTGATTACGTCACCATCTCCCATTTATTTATATAAAAAAAGTTCCATCATTTCAACATATGTACATATGTGCTTTATGTTTTTTATTATTTACTTACAACAAGTAAAGGTCAGAAATTGTTATCTTTTAATTTTTTTTTTTACTCTTTCACTTCATTACTGCTGTGTATGTGCTCCATGTGAGTGATGTAGGTGGGTTCCGACTTACAGTGAAAATTGCGTTACATCGCGCAGTAAGAACGCATCTCCAACATTATCCAAGGACCTACTATAGCTTGTTTTCTAATGGCTGTGATGAGTGTTCATTAACTTAACCAATATTTATTGAACATCAGCCACTGAGTGGTGGGGACTGTTCTTGACACCAGAATACAGTGTTAAGTAAAACAGTCCATGTCCTAATGGAGCTTATATCATGGGAAATACACAGCCAGTTAGATCAGTATATAATTATAAATTACAGTAAATTTTATAAGGGTGTTTAAAATGGGGATTTGATTGAAATTGGGGTTCACAAAGACCTCTCTAGTATTTGAAAATTAAAGGATAAGTAGTAGTTAGCAAACAGAGAAGGGTAGAGAAAATTTCATGCATAGTCTGGCTGGTATGTAGTGCTGGAAGTATGGAGAGAGCAGCAGTATTGATGAGGTGGAAAATTTATAGACCATGTTAAGGATTTAGCTTAGTGGCAAGCTAAGGATTTTAATTTGAGTGATAATGTGATCAGTTTTTTGTTATTGTTGTTGATTTAAAGAACAATTTTAGATTCACAGCAAAATTGACTGGAAGTAGAGAGAGTTGTGTTTTAAAATATTTTATTATGACTTCAGTTTTTCCTTTATGATCAAATATAATGATACAGCCCTATAAAACCTTTAACTTCATATATTCCATTGAACATTAGGAGGAAATATCAGGTTACTTTCTTGATAAAACAGTGCTTTCCTCAACATTTAAAAACCTGTAATCTATCCTTGCAAAGCCTGTATATTTCCTCTAAGTGAAGACCAGCGTTTTATCCGTCTTGTTTCAAACACTGCCTATTTATTATTTATTTGTTAGATTTCATAGGCACACTTGTGTGTTTGTTAAAGGATTAGTTGGGTGACACAACTAGAATGATATAAGAAGACTTAAGCGAAAGCAAGATTATTCAGATAGGCCTTTACAAACATTCAGGCTAGAAATGATGGTGACTTGAAATTGAGTACTGTCATTGGAGAGGAAGTTATTTAAAAATAAATGCTATGCTATATCAACTGTAACTGAAAAATCAATTTTAAAAAATCAATAAAATTCATGCTAAAAGAGAGAACACATACATATATGTATGTCTATATTTATACACATTTCACATCCATGTGGACATACACCTACCAGTTTATATTAAGAAATAATGGGAGGATAAATCATGAAATAAATACTCCAAAGTGATTACACCATGTTCAGTGCCACTACAGTGTTAGAGAGTTTCATTTGCTCATATCCTCCCCTGGTGCTGTTAGTCTTTTTGATTTTAACTGTTTTGGTAAGTATGAAATGTTACATCATTGTGATATTAATTTACATTAAATCATGCTGAGCCCTTTTACACATATCTATTTGCCATTCATATTTTTTCTTTGTGAAGTATCTATTCACTCTTTTACCCATTGAGAGGGGATTATTAGTTTACTTATTTTTGATTTGTAGGAATTTGTATATATGTATTCTGGTATTCTCTTATACTATTTGAAAATAACTAGCATAAGGATATATATATATGTATGTATATATATAATACTGATACATTTGATATTTCTAAACTAGCAATTTCAGAATGAAATTAAATTAGTATTTAAAACACAGACTTTATAGTTTTAAATTTAAAACAGAAATTACATTCTATTCTGTTTTTGGTTTCAGGTACAATTAAAAACTAGCATTTCTAGTCAGTACGTAATTCGGGCACAACCAACTAATAGGTGCCTATCTACACTGGAGTGTGCAGCTGTTGCTCTTTCCATCTTAGAGAAAAATAATTACATACAAGAGGTAGGTATGTCTTTGAAAGATTATGTAGTTTTTGAAAATAGGAGTTTGATTAGATTTTACCTAAAAAATTGGAAAGACATAGCTTGTTAAGTTTGTAGCTCAAGTGACAAGTAAACTGTATCTGTGATAGAAGTTTATGGCCCTGGCCAGTGTGGCTTAGTTGGTTGGATCAGTCACCATTAGACCAAGGACCCATTAAAAGTTCAAATATTGAAGGGAAAATATAATATTCTTTGTGTATACGTTTAGAACTTTAAAAAATATATTTTAATACCCTTTAATGTGCCAAATTTCTTTTTTTTATTTAATAAATTTTCATTGTTCAGATTATTACAATTGTTCCTCTTTTTTTCCACCCATAGCTCTCCTCTACCTGGCTTCCACCCCTCCCTCTGCCCTTACCTTCCCCTTCATTATCCTCATCCATAGGTGTATGATTTTTGTCCATTCTCTCCCTGCACCTCCCTCACTCCTCTCCCCCTGAGAATTGTCAGTCCACTCCCTTTCTATGCCCCTAATTCTATTATATTCACCAGTTTATTCTGTTGATCAGATTTTTAATTCATTCGATTTTTAGATTCACTTGTTGATAGTTATGCAGTTGTTGTTCCTGATTTTTATCTTTACCCTTTGCTTCTTCCTCTTCTTAAAGAGTACCTGTTAGCATTTCATATAATACTGGTTTGGTGTTGATGAACTCCTTTAGCTTTTTCTTATCTGTGAAGCTCTTTATCTGAACTTCAATTGTGAATACAGTGGTACCTCGAGATACGAGTGCCCTAGCATACGAGCCGTCGAGTGAGCAATTTTTTGCTTTGAAATACGAGCAACATTTGAGATAGGAGTAATCGCGTGGATCAGCCGGCTGCACACGACCCACCAGTTTACCGACCCACCAGTTTGCCGTGACTCGAGCATCTTATAGTTTCCCACGCCTCAGTCAGTGTGCTTGTTTACCTCGTTGTCGAAGCATCTTTTATGCATTTACATACTTTATCACATTTCTTTTTATAACCATGGGTCCGAAGAAAGCGAGTGGAAAGGTCAGTGCTCAGAAGAGGATGATGTCTATTGAATTAAAGCGTGAAATCATAGAAAAATATGAGCAAGGTGTGCGAGTGGCTGACTTGGCGAGGCAATACGGGCGTAGTACTTCAACGATATGCACTGTGCTTAAACAGAAGGAGTCGATAAAGGCTATAACACCAGCTAAAGGCATTACAATAATTTCTAAGCTCTGTAGCTCTCTCCATGAAAAGATGGAGAATCTACTGATGGTGTGGGTGATGGAGAAGCAGCTTAAAGGATACATTAACACAGGGCATCATACGCGAGAAGGCACGAGTGATTTATGGTGATTTGCTGGAGCAGACTACTTCCATGGACGAAGCATCGAAAGACTCATTTAAAGCCAGTAGAGGCTGGTTTGATAACTTTAGGAAAAGGTCTGGCATTCACTCCATTGTCAGGCATGGTGAGGCAGCAAGTTCGGATGTGAAGGCAGCTGAGGATTACCTCAAAACTTTTTCCGAACTGATAGAAGCCAAAGGATATATCCCCCAGCAGGTCTTCAACTGTGACGACACAGGGCTTTTCTGGAAGAAGATGCCGAATAGGACTTATATAACGGCAGAGGAGAAGGCGATGCCAGGCCACAAACCCATGAAGGATAGGCTAACTCTCGCACTGTGCGCTAATGCGAGTGGCAACTGCAAGATCAAGCCTCTGCTCATATACCATTTGGAAAACCCCAGAGTCTTTTAAGTCACATAAGATTTTAAAAGATAAACTGCAAGTTTGTAGAGGGCAAACCCGAAGGCATGGGTCACCAGGCAGTTCTTTGTGGAGTGGGTAAACCTGGTTTTCGGCCTTTCTGTTAAGAAATATCTACAAGAAAATAATCTAACCGTGCAAGCCCTCCTTGTCCTCAACAATGCTCCTGCTCACCCAACGAACCTCAAAGATGAACTCCTCGAAGAGTTCAAGTTTATAAAGGTTGTCTACTTACCTCCCAACACCACTCCTATCCTGCAGCCCATGGATCAGGAGGTGATTTCTAATTTTAAAAAACTGTACATCAAGCACCTGTTCCGGCGCCGCTTTGAGGTGATGGAGAACACAAACCTCACCCTTCGAGAGTTCTGGAAGAACCACTTTAACATCGTGATATGCCTCAGAATTATTGATCAGGCCTGGCTGGGTGTTACAACGAGGACTTTGACCTCTGCATGGAAGAAGCTGTGGCCTGAAGCCGTAGCCGAAAGGACCTTCGAAGGATTCGAACCCGAGGTGCCAGTGGAGGAGGAGATAGTGTCTCTGGGAAAATCTATGGGCCTGGAGGTGGATGAGAGAGACGTGAATGAGCTCGTCGAAGAGCACTCTCTGGAACTCACCATGGAGGAGTTACAAGAGTTGCAGTCTCAGCAACATGCGGAGGTTCTCCAAGAAATTGGTTTCGAGGAGGAGCCAGAGGTGGAGGAGATCTCTACAAGTGAGATAAAGGAGATCTTAGGAATGTGGGAGAGGGTGTTACACTTCGTGGAAAAGAAACACCCCGAAAAAGTTGCTACTGGTTGTGCATTGGAGCTGTTCAATGAAACTTGCCTCACCCATTTCAGAAACATTCTGAAAGGGAGGAAGAGGCAAACCACGTTGGACACGTTTTTTTTTTAAATCGGCCAAAAATGCAAAGACCAGTAGCAATTAAGTTCAGTGAAAATTAGTTAAGTTACATTCAGTTTAGGGATAAAGTGTAGCATTAAGAGTGTAATGAGTAGGTAAATACACTTTATAAAATCAGTTTATTCCTTTACATTCTCTTTTATTATGTTTTTATACAATATTTGTCATTTATAAATACATTTTTCTTATTCAAAAACACGTAACAAGAACAACTGGGAGGGCAGTTTGGGGGCTGGAACGGATTAACGGCATTTCAATTGATTTCAGTGGGGAAATTTGCCTTGAGATACGAGCAACTTGATATACGAGCAAGGTTACGGAATGAATTAAACTCGTATCTCGAGGTACCACTGTAATAGCTTTGCTGGGTAGAGTAATCTTGGTTGTAGGTTCTTGCTATTCACTTGAATATTTCTTGCCACTCCCATCTGGCCTGCATCGTTTCTGTTGAGAAATCAGCTGACAGTCGTATGGGTGCTCCCTTGTTGGTAATAAACTGTTTTTCTCTTGCTGCTTTTAATATTCTCTCTTTGTCTTTTGCTCTTGGTATTTTAATTATGATATGTCTTGGTGTGGTCCTCTTTGGATTCCTTTTGTTTGGGGTTCTGTGCACTTCCTGGACTTGTAAGTTTATTTCTTTCACCAGGTGGGAGAAGTTTTCAGTCATTATTTCTTCAAATAGGTTTTTAGTATCTTGCTCTCTCTCTTCTGGCATCCCCATAATTCTGATGTTGGTATACTTGAAGTTGTACCAGAGGCTCCTTATACCACTATCTTCCAATTTTTGGATTCCTTTTTTTTTTTTTGCTTTTCCAGTTGAGTGTTTTCTGCTTCTTTGTATTTTAAATCTTTGACTTGATTCTTGTGTTTCTCTGATTCTTGTGTTCCTCTAGTCTGCTGTTAGGTATCTGTATAATATTTTTTGTTTTAGTCAATGTATGTTTAATTTCTAGTTGGTCCTTTTTCATCTCTAGTTGGTCCTTTTTCATCTTCTCTTGGGTCTTGCTAAATTTATCCATCTTTTCTAGGAAATTCTTGAAAAACTTTGTAACCATTGTTTTAAACTCTATATTCAGTCATTTGTTTTTCTCCATTTCTTTCATTTGTGATCTGTTCCCTTGTCTTTGCATTTTCAATGCTTCCCTGAGTTGGTAGAGTAGCTTTGTATGCTAGGTGTCCTATATGGCCCAGTAAGTCCGCCTTCCCAGTTACTTGAGGGGGACTCTCTTGGTGCACCCCTTTGTGTACAGCCTTGTTGTAGTTAAGTCTTGATTGTTGTTGGTATCACTGGGGGGAATTGACCTCCAAGCCAATTGGTTGTGAGAATCAGCTATGTCTACGCTAGGAGAACTTCTGTGCTGGCCTTATGATATAATAGCCTCTGTGTTCAGCTTGGATGGGGCAGAGTCTCAGGACTGAGGAGACAGCCTTGAATTCCTGTCAGCTTTGCCCTATGTGTTCCCTAGTTCTCAGTGTCTCTCAGTAATTGCTGAAGCCCTCTCTGTGCACTCGCACTTGCATACCTCCAGACCTCTGCTTTTCTGGTTCCCCTGAGTTTCTGTGGGCTCCGGGGACCTGTATGAGTTGGGTCCCCAGGGTCTTGCCCAAAATTGAGGGTTCAGTGTAGTCGGAAGTGGATTTCAGTGCAGTTGGGAGGTTCTGTCTTCCTCCCACTAGAGTAAGCCAGCAAGACAAACAGCAGTCAGCCCTCTGCACACTTGAGCTCACGCACTTCCAGACTTCTTCCTTTCGAGGCTCCTCTAAGTATTCATGCACTCCTCCCTTTTCACGACAGTCCAGACTCCCTCCCGTATGAGTCTCGCTTGGAACTGGGGTTCAGTGCAGTTGGAAATGGGGTTCAGTGCAGTCGAGAGGTTCTATCTCCCTCCCACTAGAGGAAGCCAGCCAGGCACTCTGATGTCGGTCCTCTCTCTGCACGAGTCTCCATACCTCAGCTTTTTGCAGCTCCTCTGAGTCTCTGTGAGACCCTCTCTTTCCTTCCAGTTGTAGAATTTCCACTCAGCCAGCTTTCCTGTGGTTCTGGATGTTGTCTGTTCTGTCTTTTAGCTGTAGTTTTGAAATTGTTGTGCGAGGCAGCAGTGTAGGTATTCATCTATGCCGGCATCCTGGTTTCTCCCTAATATGCCCTAGATTTAAAACTTTCTTTCCTTGCCCTGACCAGCTGGCTCAGTTGCTCAGAGCATCTTCTTGTGTACCAAAAGGTTTTGATTCCAGGTCAGGGCACATAGGTTGGTTTGATCCCCAGTCAATTGATGATGTTTCTCTCTTACATTGAAGTTTCTTTCTCCCCCCGCCCCTTTCTCTCTCTTTCTCTCTCTCTTTCTCCTTTTTTCTCTTTTTCTCTCTTCCTTTTCTCTAAAGTCAATAGAAACATATCCTTGCCTGAGGATTATGAAAAACAATAAAACTTACTTTCCTTCTTTTGGGTTCTAAAAAGAATCCTTTATGGAGGCATATCTTTTACTCTTACAGTTGGAATTTTATCTTCACTGCAATCCCAAACAGAGGCTTTAATGTTGGTAGTGGAGGTGATTTAATAATAGGTCTGGGATTCAGGAAGGGGTTTATATTAGTACTACTACTAATGCTGCTACTTCTGTTCCCTTTCCTGGTTTTATAGATTATTCTGGTATTAATTAATGTACCATGATAGCAGGAAACATATCTTATGTTCTGAGTATAATATCTTAACAACAGGCAAAGTTTAAGATATACAATGATGACATGATCTTAATAGATAACAGTTTTTGTTATTGTTATCTATGAATAAAATTGAAAATAAAATTCCAAAGTAATAGCCTCATTCTCTTTGCTTTTGTCAGCAATAGTTGGAAAAGGATGTTTGACAACTAGACCTGTGATCTGGAAGGTACTAATAAGATGGTTGGTTAGAGTATGAGCAGAAGAAATGCAAAATGAAACAAACTAAGTTGCTTATTACTGCAGATAGCAACAATGTAGCTTTCTTAGTGGGGGCACCCCAAGTCCAGCCTGTTTAGATTTAGCTATAATAAAAAAAAGTTGGTACATTCTTCTGAGAAACAAAGGTGTTTTCTCTTTTTCCTTTGCCAGCCCTTCTTCATAACCTTTAATTAATGGCTTCGTTATAGAACTTTAACATGAGAGTAGTAATTTTTCAGCCTGTTTCATTCTATAGAGGTAGGGCTTCTCAAAATAATAGCTTTCTTAGTCTGTTGATTTATCCTCATTCTTTATTCTTGTAGTTTTCAAACACTTGGAAGTCTAGCATGATAGGAGCTTTGAAGCAGGTTTGAATGAAAACTTCATAATTTATCATCATCATTTTTTTGCCAGTGGGCAATTCATGTAATCTCTTAATGCTTATTTTCTTATCTGTAATATAAGTACATTAGTTACCTCATAGTGTTGTGAGAATTAAATGGGATAAAGTGTAATTGCCTGACATCAGGCACTCAAAATAATTAATTCTTTTGCCCTTTCTTGTCCTTTTGATAGGATTGACAAAAAATTTGAACTAAAAGTTGGTGATTTTCATCAGCTGCAATAATGTTTACCAGGATTTTCATACCTTAGAAATCTTGAGCTTGGGAATCTTTATTTTTATTATTATTATGAAACTCCCTCTGCTTGTGAAGTTTGACTTTATGAACTTTTATAACCAGATGTGGCCAAGCTTTGTGCTGTAGTTTAAGTGCCTTAGCTATAGCTAGCACCAGCAGTTTGTAATAATGGTCCCTTGAAAACTCACTTTATACCTATAGACAAAATGATTTACAAAACACTGATTTCCCCAAAGTAACCTTTTAGAAACTATCTTGTTTATTTTATAAATAGATATCTGGTCCATCTCTCATAAAGCTTCAGAGTGCCTCAGATATAATGCATATAATATATATCTGAAGAAATCTGAAACACTGATTCGAAGAATATATGCACCGCTGTGTTGCAACATTATTTACAATAGCCAACATTTGAAATAGCCCAAGTATCCATCAGTAGATGAGTGGATAAAAAAGCTGTGGCACATTTACTACATAGCTATAAAAAAGAAGGAAATCTTAACTTTTTGATAGCATTGGTGGACCTGGAGAGCATTGTGCTAAATGAAATAAGCTAGTCAGAAAAAGACAAGTATCATATGATTTCACTCATATGTGGAATCTAATGAACAAAATAAACTAACAAAAATAGAAACAGACTCATAGATAGAGAACAGACTGATAATTATTAGAGGGGAGGGAGGTTGCAGGGTTGGGTGAAAAAGGAAAGGGGAGTAAGCAACAAGCCCCCACAAAAACAAAACACCTCATAGACATAGACAATAACTAGTGATTACCAAAAGGGAAGGGTAGCAGGGGAAGAGGTAACAGAAGATAAAGGAGATAAATAGTGATGGAAGGAGATTTGACTTGGGATGGTGAACACACAATAAATTATGTAGATGTTGTACTATGGAATTTTATACTTGAAACATATAATTTTATTATTTAATGTCACCCCCAATAAATTCAGTTAAAAAATAGGCTGAATTAGGATCCAGTAACTTAAAAACCCAATATTAGAATGGCATAATACAACAACAGTATATGTCTCTCTCACACTGCCTATCCATTGTGATTGCCAGGGGATCTCTGCTCATTGCAGTCACTTAGGGAACCAGCCTTTTAGAGGCACTATCTAGACATGTCATTCTATTTTCTTCAAGGAAGGAATAAAGGGAGGTGATCAATCATATACTGCCCATTAAAGCTTCTGCCCAGAGGTGGCATGCATTATTTGTCCTCACACTCAGTTAACCAAAGCGACTTATGCAGTGGTACCTCGAGATACGAGTGCCCTAACATACGATATTTTTGAGATACAAGCTGTCGAGCGGGAGATTTTTGCTTTGAAATATGAGCAACATTTGAGATAGGAGTAATCGCGCGGATCAGCCGGCTGCACACGACCCACCAGTTTACCGAGACTTGAGCGTCTCATAGTTTCCCACACCTCAAGGTTACGGAACGAATTAAACTCGTATCTCGAGGTACCACTGTATAGTCATGCCTAACTTCAAAGAGGGCTAGAATATGCAGTTTGATCATGTACCAGGGAGGACTGGAACATTTGTGACTAGTTCTAGTGACTGGCACAGAGATAGAGTGGGGATCTAATTTAGGTCTCTCTATCTCTAAAATTCATTCTCTTAATCACTTCAGAAAATTAATAGACACTTATGTTCAGGAGGTAAAAGTTAGAGGCTCTTAACCAGAGGAATATAGTATTCTCCTGTCTATGCAGAATTGAATACATTCTATAAAATAGCAATAGAACCTTCAATTGTCTCAGTTTGTACATAGTCCTAGATATGTTTCCTAAGTACAGTGATGCAAAAAATCCAATCAGTCCACTGTGTTGACTCTGTAAAGTAATATATAGTCATTTCCAAATTTCCTGTCTTGTTTGAAGAAATGAAGATGTTAAGGGAAATTATAAGAACACTAGGGGCCCAGTGCACGAATTTGTGCACCTTGAAAGGAACTGTGGGTTGCAAGGCTATGGTAGGCACTGGGATGGGTCTTGGCCCATCCTCTGTGCCCCCACTTGGCCCCTCCCACTGCAGCCCCTGGTCCCCTCTCTACTGGCAGCCCTGCTTCCACCACTGCTGCTCCTGCACTGTTGCTCCCATGTGCTGATGGCACCAGCCCCGCTCACACCGACTGACAGAGCAGAGCAATTGGGGACTGTGTCAGCAGTGGCTGGGAGTAGCGGCTGCTGCCTTGATTGCCCCTCAGGAGTGGGGGTTGGGGGGGGTGGAGAAGCCCTCAGGAATGATTGGGGCCAGCAGCTGCCACTCGCACCTGCTGACAACACTAAGCAATTGGGACTGGCATCGGGCACCAGAAGTGGGTGCACTGACTGTGGGTGCAAGCAGGGCCTGCGCCAGCAGTGGGTGTGAGTGGCAGCTCTGGTGTGGACAGTGGGTGCTAGTGAGGCTGTCATTGGCAGCATGTGCAAGAGGTGGCTGCTGGCCCTAATTGCCCCTCAGGAGCAAGAGGAAGTGGAGAAGTCCTGAGGGGCGATTGGGCCAGCAGCCACCATTCACACCCATTGATGGTGCCTAGCAATCGGAGCTGGTGCCAGGCACCAGCAGCAGGTGTGAGTGGGGCTGGCCCTGGCAGCAGGTGTGAGCACTGGGTGAAACCACGGCACACCCATGGTGCATGGAAGCAAAGAATTTTCAAAGGCTCACCTTGATTAGTTACTGGTGCTCACCTTGTTCTGGCGCCCCTGCTCACCTGTTCCACTATCCCACTGTGGCTGACGCTCGCCATGTTCCATGCTCTGCTGCCTGCTGCCAACACCTGCCATGGTCTGTGTGCACCCCCTAGTGGTCAGTGCGTGTCATAGCGACCGCTTGTTTGGTTGTTCTGCTATCTGTTCTATTTGCATATTTGTTTTTTTTAATTTTAATAAATCTTTATTGTTCAGATTATTACAATTGTTCCTTCTTTTTCCCCCCATATCTCCCCTCCACCTGGTTACCACCCCACCCATCTGCCCTTACCTCCCCCCCATTGTTCTCATCCATAGGTGTATGATTTTTGTCCAGTTTCTCCCTGCACCCCCCTTCACCTCTTTCTCTCTGAGAATTATCAGTCCACTCCCTTTTTATGCCCCTAATTCTATTATATTCACCAGTTTATTCTGTTCATCAGATTTTCAATTCACTTGATTTTTAGATTCACTTGTTGATAGCTATGTATTCGTTGTTCATAATTTTTACCTTTACCGTTTTCTTCTTCCTGTTCTTAAATAATACCTTTCAGCATTTCATATAATACTGGTTTGGTGTTGATGAACTCTTTAGATTTTTCTTATCTGTGAAGCTCTTTATTTGCCCTTCAATTCTGAATGATAGCTTTGCTGGGTAGAGTAATCTTGGCTGTAGGTTCTTGCTACTCATCAGGTTGAATATTTTTTGCTACTCCAGTCTGGCCTGCATAGTTTCTGTTGAGAAATCAGCTGACAGTCGTATGGGTGCTCCCTTGTAGGTAATTAACTGTTTTTCTCTTGCTTCTTTTAATATTCTCTCTTTGTCTTTTGCTCTTGCTATTTTAATTATGATGTATCTTGGTGTGGTCCTCTTTGGATTCCTTTTGTTTGGGGTTCTGTGCACTTCCTGGACTTGTAAGTTTATTTCTTTCACCAGGTGGGAGAAGTTTTCAGTCATTATTTCTTCAAATAGGTTTTCAGTATCTTGCTCTCTCTCTTCTGATGTTGGTTCACTTGAAGTTGTCCCAGAAGCTCCTTACATTATCTTCTCATTTTTTATTCTTTTTTCTTTTTGCTTTTCCCATGGAGTGTTTTTTGCTTCTTTGTATTTCAAATCTTTGACTTGATTCTTGCGATCCTCTAGTCTGCTGTTAGGTTTTTGTATAATATTTTTTATTTCAGTCAGTGTATGTTTAATTTCTAGTTGGTTCTTTTTCATCTCCTCTTGAGTCTCACTAAATTTATCCATCTTTTCTAGGAAGTTCTTGAAAACCCTTATAAGCGTGGTTTTGAAATCTATATCCAGACGTTTGTTTTCCTCCATTTCTTTTGTTTGTGATCTGTTCCTATGTCTCCGCATTTTTACTATGCTGGGAGAATTTCTGTGTTGGAATCAGCCTTATGACACAAGACTTGCAAAACTGAAAAAGCCTCTCTGTTGATCTTGAATGGGTGGAGTCTCAGAGCACTTTGGCTTTCAGTGAGCCCCACCCTACACTGCCCCTGGGTCTCAAGTGACTCTGGGTAATAGCTGGAGCCTTCTTGTGCTTGCGCGCGTGTGCACGCGTATGATTTTAGACCGCTGCCTTTCTGACTCTCCTGCCCTCTGGACCCATATGAATCTGGGTCCCCAGGGTCTCGCCCGAGACTGGGGTTCAGTGGAGTTGGAAGTGGCGATCTAAGGGACTTTTTAGAACAGTGTCATGCAGAGCTTTTCCAGGATGTTTGTCTTGTGTAATGGAACACTTACTGCAGAGGTTGAACCGTATAGCAATTTCTTTTCTCCTGTGAATAAGAAATGCTGAGGTGAGCAGTCCAGGGCTGGCGATGCATCAGAGACCCAGGTTTTTCTCCCGCTTTTCTGTTCATTATTTTGTGTGTGTGTGTGTGTGTGTGTGTGTGTGTGTGTGTGTGTGTATTTGGTTTAATCTTCATATTTCTGGCCCTGTAGTCACAAGGTGGTTATTCCATCTCTAACTATCATCTTCCAGTCCAAAAGCCTCTGTCTGCTAGATCTGTCACGTTTTAAAGAGAATCCTGGGAGCCCCACCCAAAGACTTCCACTTATATCTTATTGGATAGACTGTATCATTACCCAGTGTCATATCACTAGCTGGGCACATTGCCAACTTCAATACAATTTTTGATATTTTTAACCAGTTAAGTGCCACGCATGAAGAACAGAAACTATCCACATATGCCATGATATTTTGAATTTAATTTAAAAAATCAATTTGCAATTAATATTATAAAAATAAATATATTACAATTCGGGTGTTCTTGAATATTTTCAGTTGAAAATTCTCACAAAAAATGATTTTTTAAAGTTATCTATAGATGTTTATGGCATACAAAGGATTAATAAGGAAGAAAAGATGGAGATGGATAAGAAGAAGCAACTACTAGTGACTGCTAGAATTTGTAAGAGTTCATTGTACATTAAAGCTATTAAGAAGCCCTTTCTACAACTTGTGTTATATATGTGAAGGAATAATTTTTCACACAGACATTTTAAAATTTTTATTGTTAAATCTGTGAGGGTTTTTTTTTGTTCCTTTTTTTTTTAACTGCTCAATCAAGTGTTGCTATTATTATTTAAAAGAATTAGATCAGGGATTTCAGGCTTAAGGAAGGAATCTGACTCAAAATATGTTTAAAACACTGAAATTTCTGAGTGGTATAAAACACTGAAATACAGGCTGGTGTGGCTCCGTGCATAGAGTGTTGGCCTGCGGACTGGAGGGTCAGGGCACATGCTTGGGTTGCGGCTTGATTCCCGGGGGTGGGGGGGTGTGCAGGAGGCAGCCGATCAATGATTCTATCTCATCATTGATGTTTCTATCTCCCTTTCCTTTCCTTTCTGAAATCAATAAAAAAAAAAAACACTGGTATAGTGGTTTTAGTTAAAATTTTTAAAAATTTGCATAACTTTAGGAAAGGTATATACTCCAGTTGTTTACAACCTCCACCACTCTCTGTTATCCTATGGATCCACCCAGTTCACATGCATATGTTAAATGGCTGGCCATGTAGGTATTTAAATTTGGACTGGTATGTATACAGTTAGAATTATTTCTAATGCACCAAAACATAGTGTCTGATTGGCATGTGGTCCTTGTACTAGTGTGCTTTAGTCAACCACTTACCCATCACTGTCATCAGCTAATTGTTTTTTTTTTTTAATATATTTTATTGGTTTTTCACAGAGAAGAAGGGAAAGAGATAGAAAGACAGAAACATCAATGAGAGAGAGACATCGATCAGCCACCTCCTGCATGGCCTTCACTGGGATGTGCCCGCAACCAATGTACATGCCCTTGACCGGAATCGAACCCGGGACCCTTCAGTCCCCAGGCCGACACTCTATCCATTGAGCCAAACCGGTCTCGGCCAGCTAATTGTTATTAGGTAGCGGGAAGGTTGGCTCTTTCTGTTATTGAAAATGAATCAACTCATCTTTATTATCTAAAGGTCTCTTGTTGTTTGTATGTTACAGATTAAATTATTATAATGGCAACACTTTCGTGGTGTTTGAATATCTTAATGTATAAAACTAAATTCAAGCTTTATCACCTATATGGAAAATCAATTTGTGTCTTTTTACTGGAGTTTCTTAGTGGTATGTAAGGTATGAATTTAAATAAATTACTTATTTAGAAATCCCATATATTTATTAGAATACTTGTTGCTCTTCATAGTTAAAAGCTAATAATAATAATAATTAAGGTAATAATGCTTGTTTCTGAAGGAAAAATCAAGATAGAATATCATAACTTGTCACAGATACATTTTTAATATATATTTTTTTATCTTAACAGACTTTGCTTCGCCCTCTTCAAGCTTTATGCTCTTTCCAGCTTCAGCATGGTGCTCAAATTCGCCTCAGCAAGGAACATCTTCTGAAAAATGGATTATATCCTAAGCCAATGCCAAAGAACAAACGCAAACTCAGGAAGATGGAACTGTTAATGAACAGTGTTAAAATTTAGCACAAATGTTCTTATGGTGCTATTTATGGTGTCTTCAGCTGACAATACCTGTTTTCATACAACTTAAGTCTGCGAGGTTTTTTTTTTTTTTTTTGGTTGTTTAAAGAATGAGGGTTGTATACTAAAGTTGTCCAGAAGAAGGACATAATTCAAATAGCCATGAAAGCAAATAAATAAGCAAAATTAAACTGATTCAGTAAAATGCAAGATTTCATACTGTCTTTGCTTTTTAAAATGTGCCTCTAATACATTTTTTTCAAGTCCATAATTGAAATGCTATTAGTTGTTAAACTGGGTTAGAAGTACTTTTTTAAAATGGAAGGAAATCCTTGTGCCTGATGGGGACAATAATGTTTCCATTACTGTTTTATAGATAATTAGATGTGGACCTGTAATAGATGACACTTACATCAATTTTTAATAGTATACATGGACTTTAGAGTTTAAAATAAGTAACAAAAATAATGATAAGTAGTTTATATTGAACTTATTTATTTCATAAAACAGTATAAAGAATAAGGGAACTACTAAGTATTTTTAGGGATTGAACTTGAACTCAGTTAATGTGATTAAATGTTCTATTAAAGCCCATAAATTTTTTTATTATGGTATAATTGACATAATACTAGTTCTAGGTCTATAACATAATGATTTGATATTTATATATTGTAAAATGGCCACTACAATACATTTTGTTAATGTTTATCACCATACATAGTTTTTTCTTGTGATGAGAACTAATGTTTACTTTCTTTTTAAAATAAAATAATTGATTTAAGAGAGAAAGGGAGAGGGAGAGAGAGTTAGAAACATCAATGATGAGAGGGAACCATCAATCAGCTGCCTCCTATATTCCCCACACTGGGATCAAGCCTGCAATCTGGATATGTACCCCGACTGGGAATTGAACCATGACCACCTGATTCACAGGTCGATGCTCAACTATTGAGCCATGCTGTCTGGGCCTAAGTTTTACTTTCTTTGCAGTTTTAAAATATTCAGTATAGTATTAACTACTAGAGGCTCAGTGCATGAAATTCATGCATGGTTAGGGTCCCTAATGGCTACGGGCTACCAGCCTGGGCCTTCCTTTGTTCCATGCCACTCCCTGGTGATCAGCGCACATCATAGTGAATGATCAAATTCCCAAGGGGATACATTGCATATTAGGCTTTTATATATATAGACTAGAGGCCCAGTGCATTAAATTCATTCACTCGGAGGGGGTTGTCCCTAAGCCTGGACTGCACCCTCTTGCAGTCCAGGAGCCATCAGTTGGACATCCTTAGTGCTGCTGTGGAGACGGGGAGACTCCCACCACCGCTGCTGCACTAGCCAGCCATGTGCCTGGCTTCTGGCTGAGGGGCAGTCCCTCTGTTGGAGCACACTGACCACCAGGGGACAGCTCCTGCATTGAGCATTTGTCCCCTGGTGGTCAGTGCATGTCATAGTGTCTGGTTGTTCTGCTGTTTGGTCAATTTGCATAATAGCCTTTTATTAGCCTATCTAATAAGAGTAATATGCAAATTGACCATTACTCCAACACACAATATAACTGCCCCCATGTTCATAAGATGGCTGCCACAAGATGGCCAGCAGGGGAGGGCAGTTGGGAAGGACCAGGCCTACAAGGGAGAGCAGTTGGGGATGATCAAGCCTGCACGGAGGGCAGTTAAGAGTGACCAGGCTGGCAGAGGAGGGAATTTGGACACGACCGGGCCTGCAGGGAAGGGCAGTTTGGGGGGACACAGGCCTGCAGGGAAGGGCAGTTAGGGACAATCAGGCTGGCAGGGGAATGGTTAGGGAATGATCAGGCTGGCAGGCAGAAGCAGTTAGAGACAATCAGGAAGGCAGGTAGGCAGGCAGGCAGTTGGGAGCCAGCAGTACTGGATTGTGAGAGGGAAACCAGATTGGAGAGGGTGCAGGCTGGGCTGAGGGACACGGCCCCTGTGCATGAATCTTGTGCACTGGGCCCCTAGTATACGATATCTCTTATTATAGACAAGGCCTCTAATTCAATTTTTTTTAGGTAAAGGGAGAAGCAGAATTTTCACTTGAGCCTGAAGGTAAAATTACCCTTAGCTCAAAAATCTGCATATCACTGAGACACATCTTGGTGAGGCTCATTTTGAACCCCCACACTGTTCTATTATGTGTATAAGTATTGGGAACCATCTTTTTAGTGAAAGGAACCTTTTGTTATGTTACAATGACTAACTTTACAATGAGTTGTGTTTTGGCTTCAAGCCTGTATCCAGTATTTATGCAGCAACTTCAGCTCTTCTGTTCAATATTTACCTGGAATATCTTTTATTTTATTTTCTCTAAATCTTTCTGGATTTTTATGTATTAGATAGGAATAGCCATGAATGGACACAGACAATAGTCTGGTGAAGGCCTGGAAGGAGCAGATGCAGGGTGGAGAAGATCAAAGAGAGAGAGAGAAAAAAAAACTAAAAGGGAAATATGTAATACTTTCAACAATAACGATACATTTTAAATAAAGGAAAATATCTTAGATAAAAAGAGTTTTGTATAAAATAATGTAAGTAATTGCTCTATACTTTACATTCTCAACTCCTCTCAAAGAGATACTAATTGACCCTATGTTCACTGACTGCAAGACTGACTTCTGTCACACTGACCCAGCACTGACTACCACAGGGGCTGTGATCAGACCCTGCTTTTCTCTCCCGGCCTCTGCCCAGGCTTGATCATAGCCCTGGCAGTCAGGGCTGAGTCACTGAGGCGCCCGCAGCACAGCATAGGGGGCTGTGATCAGGTCTGAACAGAGTCCCAAAGAGAAAAGTAGGATCTGATCACAGCCCCCTTGCTGTCAGTGCTGGGTCAACGTGGTGGAAGTCAGTCCTGGTGACCCAGCACTGACTGTGGACCTGCGGGCAACTCAGTGAACCAGCACTGACTGTCGAGGGTGTTGCAGTCAGGCCCGGAGAGAAAAATAGGGTCTGATCGTAGCCCCCATGGCAGTTGGTGCTTGGTCAGGGTGGTGGAAGTCAGTCCTACAGCCATGGTGACCCAGCTCTGACTGCAGGACTGACTTCTGGTGTTTTGTCAAGCCTTCAGTCATTTTGGATGTTACGGACCCTGTCTCTTTATATATGTAGATAATCATCAAACTGTACATTGTATCCCCATTACTTATTTATGTTCTATCTGGACATTTTTACATTTTGATCCTCTTCACCCATTTTGCCCCTAACCCCCCCAAAAAAACTTCATCTGTGGCAACTACCATTCTCTGTATCTATTAACTTGTATTTGTTTGTTTTTATGATTCCAAATATAAATGATCTCATATGGAATTTGACTTTCTCTGACTTAATGCCTCAAGGTTTATCCATGTCACAAATGGCAAGATTTTATTTTTTTCATGGCTAATTAATATTCCATTTGGATATATATAGTATTTATCCATCTATTGATGGACACTTAAATTGTTTCCATATATTGGCTATTGTAAATAATGCTCCGATAAACATGGGGTGCATATATCTTTTTGAGTTATTGTTTTCATTTTCTTCAGATAAATACCCAGAAGTGGAATTACTGGATCCAATGGTAATTCTGCTTATAATTCTTTGAGGAACCTCTGTACTGTTTTCCACAGTGGCTGTACCAATTTCATTCCCACCAAGAGTGCACAAGTATTCCCTTTTCCTCACCAACACTTATTTCTTATCTTTTAAATAATAGTTATTCTTACAGGTGTGAGGTGTATGTTACGGTGTTTTGTTTTTAAAGTGGAACATTCTTTTTTTAAAAAAAAGATTGTTTTTATTGATTTTAGAGAAGAAGGGAGCGGGAGAGAGATAAAAATATCAATGATGGGAGAGAATAATTGATTGGCTGCCTTCTGCATCCCCACAACTAGGAATTAAGCCAGCAATATGCCCTTGACTGGGCGGGACCCTTCAGTCTGCTGTCCACTGAGCCAAACCAGCTAGGGCTCATGGTAGTTTTGATTTGAATTTCTCTGATGGTTGGAGATATTGAGGATCTTCTCATGTACTTGTTGGCCATCTGTATATCTTCTTTGGGAAAATATCTAATCAGATGCTCTACCCATTTATAAATCAGATTGTTGTTTATTTTTGCTATGGCCTTATATGAATTTTCTATATATTTTGGATATTAACTTCTAGTAAGATATATGCTTTGCAGATGTTTTACTCATTCAGTAGGTTGCATTTCATTTTTGTCGATGGTTTTCTTTGCTGTGCAAAAACTTCTTAGTTTGATGTAGTCCTACTAGTTTATTTTGCTTTTGTTACCAGATTTAAAAATTGTCAAGACTGATATTTTCTTCTAGGATTTTTATGGTCTCAGGTCGTACAGTCAAGTCTTTAATCCATTTTGAGTTAGTTTTTTTATATGGTGTAAGGTAGTGGTCCAGTTTTATTCTCTTTTTGTGTGGCTCTTCAGTTTTCCCAGCATCATTTATTGAAGAGCCTGCCCTTTTACACATTGCTTATTCTTGCCTTCTTTGTTGGCACAGGGAGGGCTGGTAGAAACTCTTCTTGTAACTGATTATTTGTGCCCTTTGATCTATATCACCCTCTTTCCCCCTATTCCTATCCCTGGCAACCACCATGCTATTTTGTTTCTTTGACATTGGTGTTTTGTCTTTTTTAGATTCTACATATAAGTTATCTTTCTTTTTCTGGATCACTTAGCATAACTGCCCTTTGGCAGGATTTACTAGTACTTCTTATTTATGGCTGAATAATATTCCATTGTATACATTTTCCACATTTTCTTTATTCCATCGATTGAAGGACATGTAAGTTGCTTCCATATCTTGACTATTGTTAATACTGCAATTAACATGAAGGTGTAGATATCTCTTCCAGGTTCTGATTTTAATTTTTTCAAATATATGCACAGGAGTGGGATTGCTGGCTCATATGGTACTTCAATTTTGAATTTTTTTTGAGGAACTGCTATGCTATTTTTCTTAATGGCTGTTCCATTTTACAGTTCCATCAACAGTGTATAAGGGTTCCCTTTTTTGAACATCCTTGACAATACTTATCTTGTCTTCTTGATAGCCATTTTGATAGGTGTGAAGTAATATCCTGTGGTTTTGATTTGCATTTCCCTGATGATTAGTGATGATGGGTGAAGCAAGACCTAACTGCTTATATTTTATAAGAAGTACCAGGCTGGCTGGCTTTCTTTCTTTCTTTCTTTTTTTTTTTTAAAGCTAATCTGAGGATATGTTTTACTGATTTTTAGAGAGAGGATGAGGAGAGAGAGGAACATTGATGTATGATAAAAACATCAATTTGTTTCCTCCCAAGTGTAACCTCACCGGGGATTGAACTCACACTCTAGGTATGTGTCCTGCCCAGGAATTAAACTGGCATCCTTTGGTGCATGGGATGATGCTCTAACCAACTGAGTCACACCACCCAAGGCAGCACCAGTCATTTTAAAATATTATAAAGACAAGGTTAAAAGGAAGAGGATGGAAAAAATACTATGTAGACCTTAACTTTCTTCATATTCTAATTCTTTTTATTTATTACTCATTAAATAAATACAAGTTTATCATCTAGTATGTGTTAGGTATTGTCTGTAGTAAGTAAAAACAAATCTAGCTACTTGGATTTTCCAAGATTTTGGATTATAGATAGGCAAATTTGATAGTGTTAGGATATTTTCAAATAAATACTTGTTCTGAAAACATCAAGTTCTTAAAGGAAAAAAAGCCAATTGTACAAACTGACTGTTCAGTTAATTCTCTTTTTGTAGTTTAAATGTCTTCCAGAAAAAAATAGAATTCTTTTAATCACAGAGGTAGGCATCAGTAGGCTTTAGTAAATCCTTTAATCCTGTCTGGATCTTTATAAGGAAGCATACAACAGTAATATTTTAAATATACTTGTTTGATTAAAATATTTGTCTCAATTCTTGTGATCTAGTCACTAATTCCTTAATTTACCACTTTAGAAATCATGTCACATCCACTTCTTTTTTGAATGAAGAATGGAATCTGATTTTTCCTCTTGAGCCCAGGATGTTGCTCTCAACATGTGGTGAATCCCTGTCGGAAGTGAAGAAAAGCTTCATTAGATGATTCTTATAAAGAAAATTAAATTTCCTTTCTTAACCTACTTTACTTTATCATCATCTGAATATAACTCAGAAAAAGGATTGTAATATATGTTAACAGTGCCTTTCTGCCGAAAGATTGCTCCAGTTGCTGATTTTTATAGGAAAATGCCTTGCCTAGTCCTCAATTCAAGTAATACAGTGGCCAGGGATTGGACTGAGTGGTGATTTCAGTGAGGAAATCATGTTGGGACCAAAGTATTCTATGTAAAATGTATGATATTCTTAATGCTCATATTTAATATTTAATAAATCCAGTCCTGAAAGATAGTCTTTGAAATGCAAGTTCAGCTGCATGACTGGCATTTCTGTGTGCCACAATTAGAACTGTCAAAATGATCTCTTTTAAAATAGAGTCAGAAGGAGCTCGAGTCCTTGTTGTCTGCAGTTGTACCAGCATCACTTGAAGTGAATACAGAGTTTACTCAAAACATGAGGGAAGAAAAAAATGCTTCCTGCTTGTAAGTATAGCACTATATATAACATATACCAGTGGAAGTGAACATATTTTTCAAGGTTAATGGTAAGATCTTTTTTACTAATTATCTAGATCAAATTTGTGAATAAGCAGACATAGCCAAAAATATCTATGAAGAAACACATAGATAAACATTTCTGAAATTAATTTATAGAATAAAGAGGCCTCAAATATATCATTTTAATGTGAAAAAAAATTGAGTGATACATGAAGAATCCTAAAATAATTGTTTATTAATGAACATCGTGTATTTGACAATTACTTTTTTTAGATATTCTTTAAAAAAAATTGTTGAATGTATTATAGATGTCCTATTTTAGTTCTCCATTGACCCACTCCATCCTGCATCTTCTCCCCAGGCCTTCACTGTACTATTGTCTGTGTCCATGGGTTATGTGTATATACATATAAGTTCTTTGGATAATCTCTCCTCCCACCTATCCCTCCCACCCCCAAATTTTAGGATTGCATAGAGTAAGTGAAGTAAGAAATGGCTCATAAGTCTCTAATCTCTTCTTTCTGCAAAACATTTTCTCAGATGATCAAAATCTGAAATCTGAGTTTCCTAATTCACAAGTCAAATTCTCATTATGCATTATTGCCATGATTCCACAATCAGCCATGCATAATTGCAATATTTTACAAGATATAGTTCTTGCATGAACTTCTTGCTCCTCCTTCAACTTATTTGCCCTTGCATTTGAAAAAATAATACAGAAAATTTTATTAGAAGTCAGACTCCTGATTGCCAGATTTAAAAATTCTGATAGGCATTCTGCAACAGATTCTGGCAGCAACTCAAACATGTCAGTTATAATCTTCCCACTCCTTTTAAGTAGGAAAATAATGAAAAATCTATACCATAGTATCAAATACTCTGTGCTCAGACTGATTTGTTCAAAAATCAGGAAGATCAAAGAGAAATGTTGGTTCCTGCAATATGTGGAATTTTAAAATGTTGCCTTTTGAAGGAAAGGCTAAATTTATTGGTTAAGGGTTTTATGCCTAAATTTAAGCCTTGCTGTTCACTCCTCAACTACTACTCTTGACTTTGTATTGTGACTCCAGCTGAATGCTGGAGATGAAACAGCTAATGGTTAGTCATTGCATTAGAGTAGTGGAGTCAGCTCCATCTGAACAAAACTGTTAGAGAGTGAAACCCTCAGGACTAGCCAAAGAGGAGCTCCTAAGGGTACTTGACTACTCCATTAGCAATTATATCATACAAAGGAAATCCTATGGATATAGCCTGGAGCAGGCTGACTCACGCTGATTCTCTCTGTACAGAATTCTGGATCCTAAATACTGTGATTTATATTAGGATCACCTTTCTAGGTGTGGGGTTTTTCCTTACTGTATCTTTGGAGCTCCTGATAAAATATGCAGATCAAACATACAGAATTGAGAGAAAAAAAAAGTGTTCACTGGTTTACAAAATGGAGGGAGCAGGAGAAAAGAGGGGCATAAAGATAGTTTAAAGGAGGAAGAGTTCAAGTCTCCTAAATTGCTGCACCAATTTTGCTCAGTTTCTTTGGCTGATTTATGTCAAATCACAGATCTCTTTTAAGTCTGGTCTCTGGAGCGTCCTTCTCCCCATGCACTCCTCTTGGGGTTGCTGCTTATTCAGTAATTGTGCAATGCCCTGAAGCAGGGGTCAACAAACTACTGTCGAGGGCCAAATCAGGCCTCCTACTTATTTTTGCAAAACCCTGCAATTAAGAATGATTTTTACATTTTTAAGTGGAAGTAATCAAAAGAAGAGTGTTTAGTAACATAAAAATTATATAAAATCAAAATTTCAGTTTCCACAATTACATTTTTATTGGCACATAGCCACATTCATTTATTTGCATATTGTCTATTGCTGCTTTCTCACTACATACAGTAATGGAGATGAGTATTTGCAATAGAGACTGTATAATTTGTAGAGCCTAAAATATTAACTATTTGGCCCTTTACAAAAAAGTTTGCCAAATCCTACACTTTAGAAGAACACACTGATGATCTTTTTTTTTAAAATACATTTTTGATTTTAGATAAGAAGGGAGAGGGAGAGAGAGAAAGAAACATCAATGATGACAGAGAATCATTGATCAGTAGCCTCCTGCATGCCCCAAACGGGGGACTGAGCCCAAAATCCAGACAAGTGCCCTGACTGGGAATCTAACTGTAACCTCCTGGTTCATATGTTGATGCTCAACCACTGAGCCAACTGGCCAGCTTAATGATCTATCTAAAGACCTGAGCATCAAAGACATTAAATCACCTGTAGCAATTGTGAAAATACGGATTCCTGGGTATCATTGCCACACTTTCCACTAAAAAGAAATCCATAGAGTCGTGCAGACACAGAATCAACATTTTTAACTAGTGCTCCAGGTGGAGTATTTAAGAATATTGTGAAACCAGAATCTCTGCTTTGCACAGAGAAAGAAAACTGGGCTTCTGGATTCCTAGAACTGATAGTCTAGGCAGACTACTGGGCCCTACATGAAATGTCAGTAATGGATTATTTGAAAAGGCTAGAGCATTCTTTTTGAATACATTTTTTTTTCTGTGACTCCCTCCTCACGTACAGAGCTTCTAGGAAACTTTGCTATTGAAATAAGATTTTGTCTTGTATAAAATGGTTTCCAAAATGGAATGTGCATCCTCAGAGTCTACAACCTTCTCACTGCTAGAAGAAAATGTTACAACTATTAATTTTTCTCTGTAAGGATGAAAGAAATACATTTACAAAGCTTAAAAATTAAAAACAGTTTATAACAGGAAAATGGTATTTTTCAGTTATACCCATTACTACCCTCATTTCTTTTCCCCAAAGGCTACTGTCTTTGCCATTTACCCCTATGCTTCTATTTGATTTTTCTACTATAGGCATTATCTGTTTACTTCTATTATGAAAGATAAGGATTGTGTTCTATATTTTATGTATACTCATACTATTGCCCTAATAACATTTTCTCAGTATGATTACATAAAAATTTTGTTTAATATTCAGTGTTTACATTAAGGTAGTGGACTAGTTGCCTTCTAGATATGAGGTGTAGCTATTTTCCTTTGGCTTTTCTTCACCATTTTAGAATTCTCTTTGCCTCTTTCTTTTTGTTGCTTTCCTACTTTTTCTACTTAATGTCTTCATTTTTCTTGCTTTTCTCCCTCACTTTGGGGGATCCCATTCTCCAATGGCTTCCTGATAAAAGGCATGTGGGAGAGAAGCTGTGGAAGAACTTGCATGTCTGAAAATGCCTTGATTGATAGTTTTAATGAGGATAGTATTACAGTTTCTTTTAAAATGAGATTTATTTTCTTTTTAAATATTTATTATTATTTTTAAATTCTCACCCAAGGATTTTTAAAAAAATATATTTTATTGATTTTTTACAGAGGAAGGGTGAGTGATAGGAAGTCACAAACATCAATGAGAGAGAGACATCGATCGCCACCTTCTGCACACCCCACACTGGAGATGTGCTCGCAAGCAAGGTACATGCCCCTGACTGGAATCGAACCTGGGACCTTTCAGTCTGCAGGCCGACACTCTATCCACTGAGCCAAACCGGTCTCGGCTCACCCAAGGATTTTTTAGAGAGAGTGGAAGAGAGAGAGACAGAAACATGGATGTGAGAGAGACACATTGACTGGTTGCCTCCTGCACATGCTCTAACCAGGGTCAAGGAGGAGCCTGCAACCGAGGTGTGTGCCCTTGACTGGAATGGAACCCAGGACCCTTCAGTCCATAGGCCAATGCTCTTTCCACTAAGCCAAACCAACCAGGGTAATTTCTCTTTGTAAGGCATTGTTTATCTACTTTTAACTTTCAGAGATCCTATCAAGAAATCTAATACCATGTTGATTCCTGAGTCTTTGTTTCTCTCTGGAAACTTATAAATGCTCACTTTTTCTTCAGTGATCCTAAATTTTAGGATGATGTGCCTTATTGTTACCCTGTCTTCATTTATTGTGCAGAGCACTTGGTGGTTCCTTATAATTTGGATACCCCTTCAGTTTTGAAAACCTTTTTCTTGTCTTATTTTTCTTTTAGTTCCCTTTCTTTCCTCTGTTCGCTTTTTATAGAATTCCCATTAATTATATATGTGAACTTCCACATTAATATTTGTTTTCTGATTTCTTTCCTATTTTCTATATCGTTATATTTTAGTTCTACTTTCTGTTGTACTTTGTTATTCTTTATCTTCCAATCTTTATGTTGAAATATTTTATTTTTGGCTGACATTTTTATTTCCAACATATTTTCCTTTTGCTATGACTCTTCTTTTTTTACAACCCATTATTCTTGTTTCTCCTCTTAGAGCTCTGAGTATAGATTGCTCTTTTAGTTTGTTCATTTGCCTTTTTAATTTTTGAAATCTGTGCTTTTTTTTCCTGAGTGCCATTTCTACTCTGTTAGTTTTAGTTTCTGTTTTTTTTATTTGTTTGTTTTTTCTTATGTCTCCTTGCTGCAAATTTCTGTTTATCCTTAGCTCTTTGTTTATGTTAAAGAATGAGATACTAAAAAGCTTAATGAAATTTGCATGCGTAGGTTTGAGGCTTATCTGTTGGTGACCTACATAATAGGGTAGTAAGGCAATGAACATGCCTTTTTACTCTGGAATAGCCAAATAATGTAGCTATTCTTTTAGCAGTTTCATTTCCTCTGAGGAATTTCCAGTCTCATGCATGGATGGAGTAAACTTGACTTCTAGTATTCTGGTTGCTGAATAAAGGAATGGGTCTGGAGATCTCACCTTCAGTCAAGTACTTTGCTCTACCATATAAAGCTTTCTAAAGTAAGCTTACTGTATTCTGCTAGAATGTATAGGTTGGAGTGAGGGGAGACATTTAACCAAATAGAGTAAAATGTTTTTTTTCAACCAATCTTCATGTTTCAAAGACATGAAGAAGACTTCAAACACAGTGTTTCTAGTTTCCAAGTCCTTCTAAATCAGTGTTGTGAATTGACTTTTTTTAGTCGCTTGACTTCTCTCAGTTTCCTGTCCTCACCCCTATTACTTGCAAGATGTCTTTTTTTTCCATCTGTAAACCTTTTACTGTCAGTTTTTTTTTCAGGTTGGGAAGAGAGTAGTAGTAAATGTGTATATATAATCCACTATGTTTAATGGGTGGAATAGAACACTTTATTTTTGTAGATGACCTTATTAAATTTATATTGATATGTCTTATATAATAGTAAAGAAAATGTAAATAATTTATAAATATATATTGAAGTTGCACTAAAATATTTACTGACAGAGATACTGGATAAAATACATTTAGCCACTAGTCATTTTACATATGTATAGTTAAAATCTTGACAAGTATTTGTATATAAAAATGGAAATTAAATTGCAGTTTCATTAAATAATAAATACTAAAAATTTTGCAAAAGCAAAATCTAAGTTCAGTTATATAGCTTTGTATGTACACAAAAGCAAAATATATTAGATTAATCACATGCATTTCCAGAAGGTGACATTGGGTGGAAATTTCAAGAATCCTATTTAGCCCCAATTTATAGGAGCATTTTCTTAGAATTGCTCAAAAATGAATTGTGCTACTTTGAGACTTTATTTTTACATTAATAATTATTTTTCTCCTTTCCTTTCATTATATACTTTTATGTCTAATCTCGAGATATTGTACATGAGGTTTCTCTTTTGGGTGATTAATTAAGCTACTAAAATTCTAAAGTCCTGCCTCTGGCTAATATTCTATAGATTTAAAATGTGATATAAAGTTATAAAATACTACACTAGAGTCAGTTTTGAATAAGCAAAACAGAATTCAGAATAATAGTTACATATATCATGCATTTATAGTTATAATTTCTTTATTCTTTATAGCAGAATTGTTTCACTGGCACGACTTACAGAAGGTGTTTCTCAGTAGGCTTACATGGCTCCTTGACTCTTTCAAAGCAAGGCCTTGTCTTGGTGGGAAAGATATCCATCCATTTCACTGAGCTGTTTTCATGTGGAATGAAATAATTAGACGTCTGGCTTTAGTAGTATAGTGCAGTATAGTCTTATCTTGAGGACACGTAAGGTTTATGTAATATCCAAACATCAGTCAACTACACCAATTTAAAAAAACAAGTCAATTTTATGAGTCTACATGAGTCAGGCATTTGATTATCCTGAGAAAACAAGGGGTCTGGCTCCTTTCACTGAAGCTTTCCTTTTGCAATCAATTAACTGCTGACTTTTGTTCTATTGACCCTCACTAATTTTGTTGCATCGTCTGTCATTCCTTATCTGAAGCAAGAGGGAAACTCCTCTATAAATATCAACAACATGTGAGGTTAAAAAGGGCTCCATTTATTCTGGGCCCATTATTCTTAGCGTGTGTATGTGTGGAGAACCTTGTGCAAAGCTTTGTGCCTGGCACATTTTCCAAGAACAAATAAGTTATAGCTTTTACACATATAGTAAATTGTTGAACAGCTAACACCAGTGTAAATATTTACAAATTAAAATTTTACTTTTTCTTTATTCTCTAATTTTTTAAACAGTCCTTTTGTTTATTTTTAAATATATTTTTATTGATTTCATAGAGAAAAGGAGAGGGAGAGAGAGATAGAAACATCAATGATGAGAATCATTGATTGGCTGCTTCTTGCATGCCCCCTACTGGGGATGGAGCCTGCAACCCAGGCATGTGCCCTTGACCAGAATTGAACCTGAGACTCTTCAGTCCCCAAGCCAACTTTATCCACTGAGCCAAACCCGCTAGGGCAGAATATACATTCTTTTCAAATGCACATAGAACATTTTTCTATAATAAAACATGTTAGGTTATAAGACAAGTCTCAATAAATTTAAGAAAAATGAAATCATATCAAGCATCTTCTCTGGTATGAAACTAAAAATCAATTCTAAGAAAAAAAAGACACTGAAAAACAAAGACATGGAAGCTAAGTAACATGTTACCGAACAATGAATGGGTTAACAATGAGATAAAGGAAGAAATAAAAATATCCCTTGAAATAAGTGAAAATGAGAACACAACAACCAAAAATCTATGGGACACAGCAAAAGTAGTCATAAAATTAATAGCATTACAGGCCTACCTCAAGAAACAAGGAAAATCTAAAACATTAACTTTGCATTACATAGAACTAAAAAAATAACAAAAACAACAAAAAAACCACCTGAGTCTGAAGAAAATCTTTTGCTTCTCTCCACTAGCTATTTGTACTCCTGCTGGATAAAGCCATGTGCAGGTTTCTGAACATCTTGTTTTATTTCTCGTTTCTGCATCTCATTGTTTCTTCTACCTATTAGAATCTTTCTTCTTAGTCTGCCTGGACATTTTTCAAGACAAAGTTCATGTGTTTTTCTTTCCTGTGAAGGCAACATATGTACCATATGATTTCACTTATATGTGAAAAGCAAAATAGAGAACTCTTTCCTTTGTGCCACTACCTATCAAATATTATAGCCCTTGTCACACTATATAGTTATTTTTTATTCACTCATGCATCATTCCTTCAAGACTGTGAGTGCTCAATAAATGTTGAATGAGTGTTATTTCTTATGCCTAGAATGTGTTGGATCAGTTATCAATTGCTGCATAAACTCTCTAGATTTATGGATAAAAGCACCATAAATTTGCACATTTTCCCTCTTGTTCTCACTTGAGCTCACTCATACGGTTGCTCCTTACTTGCAGTTTAAGATAAAGGGTCAAATTTGGCCTTACTCATGTGTTTGGTGCCTCAACTGGAACTGTAGGGATGATTGACTATTCTCTCTGTCCTCTTTCATCTGGTCTTCTTCACATGATAGTGGGCAAGTCCTAATGGACAAGTGCTATGAGACTCCATGATGTTGTATTTGCTAATATTCCCTTGGCCAAAGCAGGTCATTTGGTCAAGCTCAGAGTTAGTGTGGGAAAGGACTATATGAAGGCCTGGATGCCAGGATCCATGCTTCATTGGGGGCCACTAATGTAATAATCTAGCATGTATACTTACCTCCATTGTCTAACTGTTAAATAACTTGTTCAGAACTCCTTTTGATAATTTTTCTCCATTTAAAAGGCCTTTTGTGTACTTCGCAGACCTTTCTTATGCATTTCTATTGCTCATGGGGTAGTCTCAAATTATCCCTCTTGGGATCAGCAGTGAGATGCTCAGGCAGAACTTGGAGAATGTATTCATTTATACTTCACCGTGTTCCAAAAATAAGGCATTGATTTTGAAATAGAGGACATAGGATCACCTTGGAAACACTAAGTATATAACTTGTAAGATTTAATACATAAGTCAGTCCTTACTGAAGGTATTAATTTTTTCAAATATCAATTTTGAAAGGATAAATTTCCCAAATTCCCAATACTCTGTGCTAGTAGGGTTCAGGGAGAAGGCCACTTTTACATGCTGTGGGATTGACATTGAAATTGTAGTTTTTCTGTAAAGAGATTTGGCAGTCTATTTGACTTTAAAAAGTTCATATTCAGTCAATTCCAGTGATTTCACTTCTAAAAAATCATTCTAAGAGAATAATCAAAGATGATTTTGTATAAAATTGTTTATAGATGCCTCATTTATGTAGAGAAAAGGGAAAAATCTAAATTGGAAAATGATAAAATTATGGAACAGTTGTGTAACGGAATATTACGCAACCAGTAAGAAGTAGTCTATAAGAGAAGCATCAATCATATTGTCAAACCTCAGAGGGAAGGTGGGGGTAAGGGGAAGAGATCAACCAAAGGACTTGTATGCATGCATATAAGCCTAACCAAGGGACACAGACATCAGAGATGTGAGATCATGAGTCAGGGGGGAAAAGAACACATATGTAATACCTTGAGAGAGAGAGAGAGAGAGAGAGAGAGAGAGAGAGAGAGAGAGAGAGAGAGAGGAGAGAAGTAGTCTATAGGAAGAAATTATTGACTTAGGAAATTGTTTACAATGTAAAATGTGACCCAAAGTTATGCAGAGGATTAATTCAACTTTATAAAACCATATATGTACAGGTTTTCATGAATGTTTTTATGTTTGTATGTTCAGATATCACACTGTGCTTGGAACTGGGCTCACTCAGCTTACAGATAAATGGGGAAAAAGAAGCTGAACAGTGCTGATGTTGTTGGGGTGAGAGTCAGATTTTCACTGGGAAAGGACCAATAAGAAAATGGAAAGAGCAAGAAAGCTTGCTCATTTCAAAAGAATGAGTTTTGAAGGAGGTAAATAATTTTTGGAGGTGGGAGACAATTATAGACTTGCAGCATTGAGAGAAGGAATCGAATGAAATAAAAGAGTGTAAAAGAATTACTGTTGAATATATTTCTGCTTTGTCTTTTTTTTTTTGCAAAAAACTATTGAAGACAATAAATTACTTTTCAATTCTAGATGCTGCACTGAAATATCTTTGAGTATGACACCATGCTGATATGAAACATGTCAGTTTACCATAGGATACATATGCACATATGTATATGATTATCTATCTATCTATCTATCTATGATAATATAGTAAAGATTGGAGAGAAAATGCATTCTAAAAGGTAGGAGATAATTACAGGTAATTTTAATTTTGTTCTTAATTTTTCTACAGTCAGAAAAATAAGTGTATCATTAAATTAGATACATTAAAACTTTAAAAAGATGAGTTAATATGAATGTAGGTTGGTCACCAGGGAAAGCATGCCATTGCTTGTTCAGGAGTAAGGTGACTGTTACCTTAACTATTCAGGTATTCCCCAGCCGGTTTCACTAGTATGGAGATAGATTCTTTGTGCTTTCACAGCCTGCATTCATCAAATGTGTTGCATTCAACTAATTTCTCTATTCTCATCTAAACATTCTTCTGAGAATAACTGAAAATGTGTATGCAGATCTGTCTTTGGAAGCAGAATGAGCTGGTGGTGTCATCTTAACTCCTCTGTCCATAATTCTCAAGGAAATATAAGTTTCTTTTCTTTTTCAAAATAGGTTTTAACAGCTGAAACAAAGGAGGAGTTTGTTTTTGTAAACTTTTTTGGGGAGGCAGACAATACAAATTTCATTGTAAACTAGTTAATTAGAATTAGAATTTCTGATTATGCATTCATATTGATAAATTCAGTTAATATATGTTAATGTCCCAGAGAGAGATTTATTTTATTAAATCTTTATTATTCAGATTATTACATTTGTTTTTCTTTTTTCCCCTCCATAGCACCCCTCCACCCAGCTCCCACCCTTCCCTCCCTCCCATTGATCTCATCCATAGGTGTATGATTTTTGTCCAGTCTCTCCCTGTACACCCCTCACCCCTTTCCCACTGAGAATTATCAGTTCACTCCCTTTCTGTGCTCCTGATTCTAGTGTATTCACCAGTTTATTCTGTTGATTAAATTTTTAATTCACTTAATTTTTAGATTCACTTGTTGATAGATACATATTTGTTGTTCATAATTTTTTGACTTTAATCTTTTTCTTCTTCCTCTTCTAAAAGAGTACCTTTCAGCATTTCATATAATACTGGTTTGGAGTTGATGAACTCCTTTAGCTTTTTCTTATCTGTGAAGCCCTTTATCTGCCCTTCAATTCTGAATGTTAGCTTTGCTGGATAGATTATTCTTGGTTGTAGGTTCTTGCTACTCATCACGTTGAATATTTCTTGCCACTCCCGTCTGGTCTGTTGAGAAATCAGCTGACAGTCGTATGGGTGCTCCCTTGTAGGTATTAAACTGTTTTTCTCTTGCTGCTTTTAATATTCTCTCTTTGTCTTTTGCTCTTGGTATTTTAATTATGAAGTGTCTTGGTGTGGTCCTCTTTGGATTTCTTTTATATGGGGTTCTGTGTGCTTCCTGGACGTGCAAGTCTATTTCTTTCACCAGATGTGGGAAGTTTTCAGTCATTATTTCTTTAAATAGGTTTTCAGTATCTTGCTCTCTCTCTTCTTCTGGCACCTCCACAATTCTGATGTTGGTACGTTTGAAGCTGTCCCAGAGTCTCCTTACATTATCTTCACATTTTTGGATTCTTTTCTCTTCTTGCTTTTCCAGTTGAGTGTTTTCTGCTTCTTTATATTTCAAATTTTTGACTTGATTCTTGCCTTTCTCTAGTCTGCTGTTAGGACTCTGTATAATATTTTTTATTTCAGTCAGTGAATGTTTAATTTCTAGTTGGTCCTTTTTCATCTTTAGTTGGACCTTACCATCTCTAGTTGGCTCTTTTGCATCTCTAGTTGGTCCTTTTTCATCTCCTCTTGGCTCTCGCTAAGTTTATCCAACTTTTCTAGCATATTCTTGAAAAACCTTATAAGCGTGGTTTTGAACTCTATATCCAGTCGTTTTTTTTCCTCCATTTCTTTTGTTTGTGATCCCTTCCCTTTTCTCGGCATTTTCACTATGCCAGGGAAACTTCTGTGTTGAATTCAGCCTTATAATGCCAGACTTGCAAAACCGAAGAAGCCTCTGTTGAGCTTGGGATGGGTGGAGTCTCAGGGCTTAAGGGACCACCTTGCCTTCCAGTCGACCCCGCCCTCCAGGGCCCCTGAGTCTCACGTGACTGGGTAATGGCTGGAGCGGTCCTTGTGTGCGCACGCCCTCAGTGCCTCTAACCGCTGCCTTTCCTGCTCCCCTGCGCACCAGGACCACATGAGTCTAGGTCTCCAGGGTTTCGCCCGAAACAGGGGCTTAGTGGACTCAGAAGTGGCACAGTTGGGAGGGTCTGTCTCCCGCCCACTCGAGAAAGTCGGCGGCACAATCAGCAGTCTGTCCTGCGCGCAGTGCCGTGCGCGCCGCCACCAGACCTCTGATCTTTTTTGACTCCCCTAAATTTCCGTGCACCTCTCCCTTTTCACAGTCCAAACTCACCCTGTATGAGTTTCGGCTGGATCTGGGGTTTAGTGTCGTAAGAGAAGGGGTTCAATGACGTTGGGAGCCTCCGTTTCCCTCCTGCCAGAGAAAGCCAGCCAGGTACTCCGGCACCCGCTCTCTCAGCGCGCGCGTCTCTGTACCTCAGCTTTTTGCAGCTCCTCTGGGTTTCTGTGAGCCCCTCTCTTTCCTTCTAGCTGTAGAACTTCCACTCAGCCAGCTTTCCTGTGGTTCTGGATGATGTCCGTTCTGTCTTTTAGTTGTAGTTTTGAAATTGTTGTGCGAGGCAGCAGTGTAGGTGTTTACCTATGCTGCCATCTTGGATTCTCCCCTCCCCAGAGACAGATTTATGCTCAACATGCTGACAGTCAGATTTCTTAGCCAGGTAAGTGGAAATTTGCCAAGGCAGGTCGTTCTGAGAAGCATTTTGGAAGTTAGCCATGTGACCCATTCTGTTCACACTTGCACTTTAATAAATGTTTATTTCCCTTAATATTCTATATAATTTAAACTTTATAGAACCATGTGTATCTTCTTGCTTTCCTTGCTATAGGGCGAAACCTTTGAAGGTTGATTATTCCTTTTCATTTATGTGTACTTTTAGCACCCAGTACAGTGCCTGGCATAAAATATGCATTTAATTAATATTTATTAATGAAAACATATACATGATTTGAGGTTAATTACCATACATATTTAACCATATTTCCAAGATAAATTTTGGGATATCTACTCTTTTAGGTTATTCAGACCTTACTTTTACATATATTAGCCTAGTAATCAAATATTGTAAACTATTATTCCATGTTCTTCTCACCCCTTGTACAATTCTTTATACATAATCATGCAGTATTATTAGAGGATATGTTAGGCAATAAATGCCACCACCACTCTGTTCTGACTTGTAAGAAATGATAAGACTAGGTGATGGACAGAAACTTGCCTTTGGGTGGTGAGCACACAATACAATATACAGATGATGTATTAGAATTATACACCTGAAACCTATGTCATTTTATTAACTAATGTCACTCCAATAAATTTTTGAAAAATGACAAGACTGGGTGGATCTAACCCAGTGTACCTAATGAAAGAAATCAATTTATCTGTGGCTAAAGCTTAAGTCTATTCCAATAACATTTTCTTTTGTTGTTTTAAAAGCCTACCCTTCCAAAAAAAAAAAAAAATCTGTAGAATGAATGCATTGAGGACTCAAGAATGAGAAGAGCATTGGCATGTTCTCTTCTTTATAAAACAAATTGAGAGACCAGGGAGAAAGGTAAATACTATCTGTGACCTCCTTTCAATAGGCCTCCACTGAACTCCCTTGGAATGAAGAGGCGTGCGGAGAAGGTCCTTCAGGAGACCTTTCAGGTTTCCCCCCATGTGATGGGAACTCTTTTGTGTTCTCCCAGGAAAACAGCTAATAAGTTTAGATAGGAACAATGGCTTCACATGCATCGTGCAAATTTCTTAATTTTCTTTTGCACAAAACTGCTGCATGACATTTCCTCAGCACCAGCTATTGTAGATACCTCTGGGGAGCAGAGTATGAGGTCAGCACCTCAATGAGGAACCCTACAAAATGAAACACTGCTGTATTGAGAGAGCCAACATCGGCTGAACCAAAGGGAATTAGGCTAACCTTGCCCATTGCCCACACAGGCTCTGATGCGGCATGACTTGGGTTTGATGCTGGCAACTTAAATATGTAGTCAATTTAGAGTAACTTTTTTTTTTTCAGACTCACGTGTCTGAAATTCACTTGAGTGTTTCAATCAGATTTTTGTGTGTGTGTTTTTTTCCCTTGTTTGAATTGGGGCCACTCACATTTTTAATTATCTTTAAATATTTTATACACAACTTAATGTTATATAGGTCAACTCCCGTTGTGACACATCCCTAAGAATAATTTATGAATCTACTATTTCAAACCCACTGTTTTTAGTCATTACAATTTTCAGGGAAAGTTTTTTTTTTATTCTAGAGGGAATGTTTTATAGTAGAGCTCAGTGAAAAAAGGTTAAGTAAAATTTAAGAAAAATTTTAGTGAAAAAAATTTAAGGAAAATTCAGTGAGAAAAAAAGAATCCTTATTTTAGGGTTATAAGAAGTCAAGAAGAAATATTCCTACATGCTTTAGATCATAGCTGCAAAAACTAGGAGTTATTTTGTTACTGGAGGATTGGGTTGGAGGATTCCTCCATTGCTAATGGGAGTGGGGTGGCTCTTGCAATATCTTCAGAGAAGGAATTTTCTAAGACTTGAATGGGAGAATGAATGGTTTTTATTGGCATGGAATTATATTCCTTGGGTTGCAAAGTCTTACTATTGTCCATAAACTAGTTCTGGAAAATATGTAGCTGGAGCTCCAGCAGAACCCAAAGTAGTGTGGGCCAGTGTCCAGAGTTTCCATTCCATGGTGGAGTTGAGTCCCATGTAGCATCAGACCAGATTCAGTCCATCAATCCGTTGTGTGGGTCCTGAGTCCCAAGAGAGCAACAAGGCCAAGAGGTCAAGGGCACAAGAGAGGAAACTCTCTTGTTCAGGAGTTGAAATATCCAATCTTCTCGAGCTTGCAGTGGCCACACCTATTCTGGCCTCTGACTTGCTTCCAAGTGTAACTGATAGGTACTCTCCTTTCCACGTTACTCAGGCGTTACTGGGCATGTGTCTAAACTGCCTTTGTCCAGACTTTAACTCCATTAATTTGTGGGGAATAATAGACTTGAAGAATGTTAAACTGCAGCTTCCTTGCAAAGTTCTATAAATGGCATGTATATATTATCTAATTTTCCCTTTACTTTTTTCCTGTTAAATAATAACCAGGTTATTAACAGTATTAATATGTTCAGAAAGAATTCATAATTCCTGAGGTTTATCATAAAAGATCTAGAGATAAAGGTGGGGAGTAACTGATGCATAATTATATTGTCTGTATAAATATTTGTTTCCATATAGTAGCATCTCATCTGAAATTATTACAGTCATTGATTTTAGTAGTAGCTAACAGAAAACCAACACAAATGCAAGAGAAAAAGAATTTAATGCATATCAAAAGTGAAAGGTATAAATAGGGCTGTTTGAGGATGATATAACCAAGACTACATTTCTTTCCATCTCTTGTTTCCACTCCTCTAGATTGTCTTCCCTCCATGGTCAGCTCTTTATCCTCAGCATCGTTTCCATTTGGTCCTACACAGCTTATGGGATTCACTCTGATTGAACTGATTTGGACCCCATGCTTGCTCTGAACCTTGACTGTGAGGTAGGGAAATACTATGCACTGGTTGACTTAGGCCTGGGTCAATGATGTCCCCTGGGGCCTGTGGAACCCTGAACATCCAGTGGATTGAGAGATAACAAGGGATAAGATCTCAAATGAAGATTAAGGGCATACAAAGGTTTAATGGAGGCTGGAAAGGCAATGATGAATGTTTACCACACGTACCAAAATTTATCTTACTTAAAAACATAATTTTCTTGTCTTCTTAAATTGTTTATTAGAAAAAGAAATAATATTTTGTAAAAGCCCTATCTAGGTCCATAAAATGTACTGCTCTTAGTACTTGGTGGTCAAATTTCCATGCTAACTCATGTGAGACTAATATTTAATGTTCTTTGCATATAAGCTTTTCTAAAAAGGTTTGCTGAGATGGAGTGGACTAGGTGGGAAATGTACTTTATATCCTGCCTTCTCTCCTTTTAGATCTTAGATCTCCAGTGAACCTCTCACAATGGCGCTCCATCAGCTAATTTGTCTTTTTGATGTGAACATAGTGATTGGGTTGGGTGAGCTTTCTTTAAATGGATGGTAGATTACTCTCCATAGGAGTAGTACCAAGTCAGGCTGAAAGTTAAGCAGGTGAATTGGGATGAGAAGATTCTTACCTGATGGTCTGACCATCTGATTTAGTCAGGAGCCTCCATACTCTCAATCCCACTTCTGGTTTCAGAAGTGAGGGACTGTAGAGATAGGTCAGCATGGTGAATCTCTAATCCATGTGGAATCTAACATGAATTATGTTATTCTATTATAAATTATCTTTCTTTAAGGTTTTTGAGAGAGATTGGAGTCCCACTCACATCTGAATTTTTGTGACATACTAATCTTTTTCACATTTCCCCCCCAGCACAGCATCTTACCAATAATTATGTGCCTCTCATCAGTCCAAGACTTGAGAATTTAGTGCCTTTTCAATCTTTATTAACTCTATTATGCCTAGGGATACACTGAAGATATTAAATAATTTTAGTTACTAGAAGGACACCAATGTAGAATGTAGCTAATAAAGTTGTAAGCTTAATTGGAGGTAAGCATTTCTAAAGTCATTTAATTCCATTCCTCCTCCCCGATTTTAAATAACTCTACCTTAATTGTGAAGTTTAACATTCCAATGTCCTCAAGGATTTTAAGGCAACTAGTACTCTTTCTCTCTGTGAAAGATGACCCCAGGTTGTTAAGCTTTCTTAGTTTTATGTTACTTCTCTATTTCTAATAACTGTCACTTCTTCAATGATCAGTGTACCTGCTTTTAGGAGGTTCCCCACTTTCCCTCTTACTTTCTGTTTCTAAGATGAGGACAACTGAGATGGCTTGAATCCACATGATCATCCACATGAATGTGTTTAAAGCACAGCCTATGGAGGGTTTCGTTTCACTTGGATGTCTCTCCTCTTCCTCTTATTTTCTGGTTTCTGGGCAATAAGAAAAAGGTGAGGAGTGATGAAGTCTTTGCATTTCACAAGGCAAATGTCTCATTTTTAGTTTGAAGGACCTTAGATCAGACAATCTAATCTTGGTGATGTCATCTTTTTGAACAAGTGGTTTTGTTCAGCTATTCTTTTCAGAATATTTTTTTTCAAATGATTGGAGAAATTTATGGAATGAACATATGCTTATTTTGCTGTTGGCAGAGATGTGAAATAAAGCAGCCATAGGTTGGCCTGGCCCTCAGGTGAACTATGATGTGGATGAGGTTTGCCCAGGAGCCCTTTGTTGCCTTCTCCTCCTGATTTCTGAGCCTCATTCTCCACCTGCTGAACCTCCAGATATGCAGGGCCCTCAGGTCATGGGCAAGTAGTCAGGTTCCTCCCTGCTTTGCCTGGCAAGGCCCTCCAGCCACAGGCAGTGCATCAGCCCTGCTTTAGGGCTCGCAACCAATCATCTAAACTAAACAAAGTAGATTCCTAATCTTGGAGTCTGGGTCCCAGTTAGCTGCCACCACTGGAAACAAGTCCACTACTGAAATTAAGCCTCATTAAAGTATTGATGTAATGTAATGCTTAGCATATTATTTCTCCCAAGGATGCTGGCATTTTGGTAAGAAACACTTAAGGACTACTTACATTTAAGTCAAAGGAATGATCATCCTAAAGTGTAATTTCAGGCTATGGTCCAATAGGTCTAAGAAGGGGTAACTTTCAGTATCTCCTCTGCGTCAGACAAATTCCTTTCTTTCTGGGTTTTCTCCATATCTTGTTCCTTCAGTAGAGCTTGTAAGAAATTCTCCTTTATACTCAGGCTGGCAGGGTATTGCTTTCCAGCTGTGTTCATGCCAGGTCCACATCCAGGGTTCTACCCTATTTGCAAAGCTCCCCACCAGTATTGGAAGGACTTTTCTTGGATACAGCCCTACCCAAGATTTGGTCCTCCTGCCACCTCTACTGAGTTTGACTATTCTGAAGCCACATTCCCTCTGCTTCTTTGCGAGAGAACCCTGTTGCCTTGCATCTGCAATTACTCCAGAAATGCCATATCTAGAATATGGACTTACTTTTTAAATGTAAACACCTTCCTGGGGCTGCTTATTCTTCTTTCAGGCTTCCTAGTTTTGCTCCCCCTTTCTCTCTAGCTCTGGCTCTGTCTCCTGGTGCCCTGCATTGCCCACCTGCCCTGTAGATACTGTTGCAAACAATGGAGTTATGGTACAGAGCATGGCAAGTGCATAGGGGTGACACAAGGCATTTTGTAGTAAAGGAAGATTCATGATTTGAACTTTGGTTGCCACCAAAAGAGTACGCACTCCACTCAATCCAGATGCTGACCCCCCTCTCCACTTCAACTGGAGTCTTCATTTTTCTAAAATAAAATATTCCATCCCTGTTAGGATAGGATTACAAAATTATTTGTCATTCTAGTCATTTTCTTAAAGAAAAATTCACTTTGTCAATATCTCCTTGGAAATTTGGTGTCCTAAAAGGAACAAAATATAGGCAGCATGAGAGTTCACGTGTTTTATCATCTAGCCCATATTTCTCTATTTTGTCTGCAAGGATACTGTGGAGCCTTTGTGAAAATGCCTTCCTGAATTCCTCACACATCTTCACCATGTCAAAAAAAATTAGCCTATTTGATATAAAATTTGCACACATAGCACACATGGAGCAATATTTGTACATTATACCTTAAATGTGAAAAAAAATAGTATGCTTTATTTTCCATAAATGATCTCATCTTGTCCTCAATCCCATATTCTACTTAGGAGCAAGAAAACCACAAGAGTTCTTGGTAAATTGGTCTCTTTTGTTTTTATTTTATTTTATTTATTTATTTTTTAAAAATATATTTTATTGATTTTTTACAGAGAGGAAGGGAGAGAGATAGTCAGAAACATCCATGAGAGAGAGATATCGATCAGCTGCTTCCTGCACACTCCACAGTGGAGATGTGCCCGCAAGCAAGGTACATGCCCCCAACCGGAATCAAACCTGGGACCTTTCAGTCCGCAAGACGACACTCTATCCACTGAGCCAAACCAGTCTCGGCCTCTTTTGTTTTTAAATAGTCTCTGCTAGATTAGCTCTTTCAGACAAAATATTTATTCAAATTCAAGATTTGAACTTCTTATCCAAAAGCAGATAATTCTGTTCTTTCAAAGATTTGTCTTCCACTTCCTGCTCTCTAAGGTGCCATGTGGGTATCAGCAAGGGGGCCTCCAGGAAGTTGGTGTAGAGAAGCTATCATTGTCTGGTTCTTCTCTGGTTATCGAGGAGATGTTCCTTATCTTTCCTGTCCTTTGGTGTCTGGTTGGTATTGGCTGTAGGAGCCTGTAGCTGGTGAAACTCCCAGTCAGGACTCAGTATAAAACATCTACCTGCTATAAATCATAGCCCCATTTCTCACCCTCAAAGGGGACAAAAGATGATAAGTGAGATGAACTGTGTGGGACTAAGATGGGCAGTACATTTAGGCTGTTGACTTGGCAAGAGTTGGAATAGCTGCTGTGGCTCTGGCTGCAGAAGAGCTATGGCAGAAGCCAACCCATTTCAGCTGAGTTTTCCATAGAAAAGCTTTTGCAGATTGTTGATACCATTGTGGAAATCCATGTCTCAGAAATGTGCTCATGTGCAGGCTGTATTTTGTGAGAGCAAACCAATGTCTGTAATCATGGAAGCAGTGGCAGAACACAGGCTTGGAGACAGAGCTGGGTTTATTTCTACGTACTCACTGTTGACCTTGGTAACGTTACCTGAACTTTCTTGAACCTTGGTTTCATCATCTGTAAAACAGGGGCATAAATGTCTGGTTAAAGAACCATGTCCATCAATAAATTATAAATCATAACATCTTCTAAACCCACTGTTTTTCTAACATTCTGAAGAGATAGCTTGTTTTCTTTACTATTGGTTAGCTTCATTAAGTTTGACATTTCCCCCCAGTAGGACCATTTTTCTTGGAGACAAATGCCTTTTTTACTCAGAGGGATGTGTTTCTCTCTATTCCTGACAGTGCCCAGAAGATCCCTGTGAACATCCTTTCTCCCCCGCCCCCCAGAGGATGCTGGGGCACATGGGCCCTGTGTCTTTGCCATCATTCCTCGGCCACGGAGGACTAGTAGAAACTCCCTCTGTGGCTTATTGACGTCAACCCTGAGGATGTGCAAGATGGATTAAGAAAAAGCCTCTAATAGTTTTTAGTTTTCAGGAAGCCAAATGTTTTTCAAATCAGAAGCAAAAGGATTTAGCGCAGGCAGGCCAGGCCCATATCTCTGTCAAGGGAGAGACAGCAAAATTCTGACTTTCCCTGCAAGCCCTTGTGCATTTCCCACTGGGCCTCACCCCCTCTGTCATGCTTTAAGCCTTTCTTTCCTGATCCTCCTCCTAGAAGCCTCTAAGCCAGATCCTGCTCTGTTCTGTATCCAGAGTAGGATGGGGAAGAAGGCTGGAAAGGCAGAGCGCTCCTGTCTTTGTGGAGCAGGGCTGATTCTATTCTCGTCATTGTGTAGGTGGGCTTTTCCCAGCAGGTTCTGTGTACTTTCCCTACTTACTTAATTTAATTTCTGCAGCAAGAGTTACAAAACAGAAGAGCAAATACTTTTCCAACCAGTTTTTGACCCCTAAAATACTTTCATGGGAAGCATGGCAGCCTGGCTAAAGAAGCCTGGTCCCAAACCTAAGAGTTCCTTTCCTCTTTATCAGGGAGAAGTGACTCAACTTGCCTTCTTCAACGACAGCTCTTTGCCTGGCTATTTTTGGGGCATGGAGGGAGCTGAGAGTGGAAGCTTAGTAGTACAGTCATATTCCTCTTGCTGACAGATAATTCTCAAGCTTTCGGAGCCAAAAAAAGTAGTATTAGAAATGATCCTGGTCTTTGCAATGTGGCTAAACTATGGTCTCAAAGATGCATTTGCAGTATTAAAAGTCAATCGAAAGGGAATCTGGTCTGGGATCTCGTAATATGTAAAGACATGTAAAGATCTCTGCAGATCTCTTTTCTTAGGAGTCCAAGATTCTACAATAGGCATTACAGTATTCACTTGCTTGGGAAAAATGAGGCCAGCATGTGACTAGTGGCATGCAATGGAAACAGATGACCAGAGGGTGGCACTAGCAGTATTTATAAAGTGCGGCTACAGAACATTAGGTTACTGATGCAGCACTTGCCTCTTTCCAACTGGCCAAAAGTAAAACACTGTGTTTTGTAACCACAGAGGCTTTTGTGTGCATTTCTGCTTTTACTCACACCACCGCAGCCCACTTTCCTGCCGTGTTAGGAGTTACTTACAGTGAATTCAAAGGCCGGAAGGTTTTGTTTCTTGAAATTTGCTCCATGTATTTATGATGCTTTCTGTTCTTTGAAGTTTTGACAACAGTCCCCAATTCTCTGGGAACTAAGAGGACCCATTTGTTTAGCAACTGTTTTCCCATTTAGGGAGAGTTCCGGGGATCTAGATGCAAGGTTGTTATTGTCCAGCCTGTCAAATTTTTGCTCATAATATTCTCTTTCTTAAAGGCACCAAGTTAATGCTGCCTACATGACCGATAGCCACATGAATAAGTAACTCTGTCTGTATATTTTAATTGTATAAGAACTAACTTAAAAGGAACTTGAAAGCCACCAAGAAACTTGGGAGAAACTCAGGAAGATGCCTCCTTGATTGTAAGCACTTGCTCAGTGGAGGGAGATTTTTTTTCAGACAAAGTAGTTTACATCAGTCCTATTGCTGGCAACATAGAAGCCTATCCTCTTATCCCTGCAGCAAGGGGCTGCCAGTCATGGGAACAACTCCAGCAGAGGCTGCAGATTTTCTTGTAAAGATCCAAATAGGAAATATTTTAGGCTTTGTGTGTTGTAAGGTCTTAGCTACAGCTGTACCACTTTGCCATTGTAGCTTAAAGCAGCACAGACAATATGTAATTGAGTGGGCATGGCTTTTATTCCAATAAAACTTTATTTACAAAGACAGGTAGCAGGCTGGATTTGGGAGATGCCATTCACCAGTGGGCCACTGTTTGGAGATCCCTGAACTATAGGAAGGAGACTTAGCTTTTCCCTTTCTGATGTGGACATTCCCTTTTGAATGTCTTGTTTTGCTAGGGAGGTAGCTGAGGATTGTCCAGATGTGTTTGGCCTTGCCCTCACAAATTTCACTCTGTTATTGGAACAAAAGGGAAGGAGCAGTTTCTGTTTCTGTGGCCACTACAAGTAGGGAGATCACTGACAAAAGTAGGAGACAGAGGCCATTTGTTCCTTCTCCTCTTCAATTTTCGTAAGTGAGGGTTGTATTGGGTGAAGTAGATTCAGCATAATCTGCTGGTGGCATCATATTTGGCCAATAGTCATCCTTTAAAATAGGAGTTGGCACAAGGCCAAATCTGGCCATTCCCTCTTTTTGTAAGTAAACAAAGTTTTATTGGAACACAGCATGCTCCTTTGCTTACACATCACCTTTGCTGCTTTTGCTTTATGACAGATAGTTGCTACAGAGATTTTATGACCTATATAGCTTTAGATATTAGCTATCTTAACAGAAAAGGTTTCCTGACCTTTGTTCTAAGGTAGTGCTTTTCAGACTCTGTGACGAAGTACTAGTCTTTCTTGTCCTTTTTAAAACCCATGAGGATGATGTGAGACTCGGTTGCCCTTGACTGGTAGAAGCTTGTGCCATATGTCATTCTCCACACAAGTGCTCAACCCCCACATTTGTTCACTGCTCTTGAAGGACATGTGTTCACTGTTCATGTGCTTAGATGTGAATACAATCTCAAATGACTGTGAAAGTTTTAAGTGCTTATGGTCAAAGTCTGTACTTACCTAGTAGTTGACTAGGACTAGCAGCTTGTCAAATCAGCAGCATGGTTCTCATGGTTCTAGGGCAGTGCTACTCAGAGGGCACGATGCCATGCACTTCACTTGAATACGTTGTTAAAAATGCAGATTTTTGACTCATTCAGCAAATCTAGGGTGGAGCTTTTCATTCAGAACATCTTACAGACTTCTGGATGATGTTGATGCTACTGGTCTGTGGGCTATACTTTGAGTGGTACTGCTCGAGGTATTTCTAAGCAGTCAAATTAAGCTGCAGTCAGATATAGCATATACATAGAGTATATATATATTCTACTCACAGAATAGTGCTGGCTGCTTTAATTCCACTGGACTGATGATGACTATGATGCTACTTAGAGAGTGAAGCAATCTGCATTGGGCAACCAAGAATGAAATGCAGATGCCATTAACTAAGCTATACTAGTAAATTACACCCTTATCTTCCCCTTCATAACATTCATCCAGAAATCAGCTGTTCTAGTATTAACACCATTGCTAAAACCAAATCAGTAGTGGTACTGATTATAGCCCATTAAACAAGTGTGGGGCATAGAAAGGTGCAAACTGCACTTAACTTTTCTTCCGCTTTCACCCCTCTTCCTTCCTCCTCTCACATTATTATGTATTTTTTGGAGATACTCCAAATCTGCAACACATTAGGAAAGAATATATCAAGCAGGAAGTAGAGTCCTTTTTACATTTTTATAACAATAATGTGCAAAATATATACTTAAGAGATCAGGCAAATGCCTTTCTGTGTCATTTGGGGGCACTGTTGTAGTCACATATGCCAGAATTTGAATTTGCATTAAGATTTATGTCACTAGAGCTGAATTTTCCTGGTTTCCTGCCCTCCCTTAGCTACTGCTTCTCAGGAGCTTTTTGTGTAGTTCAGCTGCTGCTTTTCTGTTTAAATGATCTGGGCCACTGAGAAGAACAAAAAGAGGCTAATAAGGAGATCTTAACTTCCTAGGTTGCTTACCATGAAAAATTGATTTAGGAGCCAAATCTTTTTAAAAAATTGACTGCAGGCCTGGTCGGCATGGCTCAGTGGTTGAGCATTGACCTATGAATCAGGAGGTCAAGGTTCGAATCCCGGTCAGGGCACATGCCTGGGTTTTGGCCTCAATTCCCAGTAGCGGGTGTACAGAAGGTGTCTATCATGATTCTTTCTCATCATTTATGTTTCTATCTCTCTTTCTCTTTTCCCCTCTGAAATCAATAAAAATATATTTTAAAAATTCACTCTATATATTACATTAATAATGCTGATGCTGATGATGTTTGTTCATCAGTTCTACAACAAACATTGCTTTGGCTTTGCATACATACTGTTACTACGTAGTTTTCTCTTTTCAGAAGTGTTTCCATTGGAGTTCATTCGTAATGCATCCAATCAAAGTTGTAGGCATAGTCAGTTCTAAGGTAAAGTACTAACTTGGGGCAAAGTCATTTGTATCAAATTCTTTGTTAGGATCTCTCTTCTTCTCCTTATAGTATCTTGACTTCTCTCATGTTTTCTTTCTAGTACTTTGCCAGAGATAATATCAAAACCATGACAACTTTTCACTGCTAATTGGTCCAATGTTGAAGTCATGTCAGAGTGGTATTTGAAATGAGGTAGTCTAACCTATGGACAAAGCATGACTGTGTTGTTTGTGATGCTTTGTGTGTTAGACAAGTTACCTAAGATGTAAGGATCAAAATACAAGCATTCTAGTTACTTGTCATCTCAAACATTTCATCATTAGAAAAACCAGGAAACTGTCAAGATGAAATAGGTTTGTATAGGCTAAGATCTTAAATTAATCAACAAGAGGAGAAAAAAGACACCCACAATTCAACACATGAAAAATTTCTTTGTTCTTCTCAGTCATGGAATGTGATCCCCTTTCCTTCTGTATGCTCTTATCATCTGTTGTAGGGCCACCCATCCAGGCTTCCTGCATACATTCCAACCTGTTCCTGAACCCCCTGCTGCTCCTCCTACAGGTGCTTTTCATTGTCTGATGTCTTGACTTCTGACATAGCTCCTGTGTGATCCGACTGCCTAAAGCCTTATTCTTCTTCTGTCCTTTTACCATCTGGCTGAAACTAAAATCCCATATGTCATTCTCATTCTGAGATTCATCATTACCATAGGGGTGACATTCCTTTACCTCTGCATGCTGTACCAGTTCTCATTCCCACTCCCACGCTTCTCCATTCTTGCCGCCTACCACTCCCTGCATTGCTCTTTATACTTCAGTAACATAGAACTACTTGTAGTTTTCAGAAATGTCATGCTCTTCCATACCTTGAACTTTTGGTCATGATTTCTCTTTTACCTATAAGAGTCTGCTTCAGTGATTTTCAACCAGAAGTGATTGTGCCTCTTGGAGAGATGGCTTTCAATGTCTAAAGATATTTTTGGTTGTTATAATTTGGGGAGGAGTGCTACTATCATCTAGTTGGTTGAGGCCAGAGATGCATGAATAGCCTCCCACAACAAGGAATTATCTGGCCTAAATGTCAGGCCTGCTAAGATTGAGAAATCTTGATCCATCTCTGGATTACTTCTGTTTTCCAGTTATGACCCAGGTGAGACCTTCTCTCTTCTAGCATACTGTCCTTGACCTTTCCTCTTGTGGGCTTAGTGAAGTGCCCCTCCCCCATGTTAGAAAATGTCATCTATGTATAACTCTGATATCATTGCACAGGCCATATATTATTATCATCTTACCCAATAATAGACAAACATGTAAATTGACTATACCTCCAATATGACCACATCCAATCAGAGTGAGTATGCAAATTAGAAGGCGAAAGATGGCGGCCGCCCAGCTTCTACAGGCTGGAGTGGCCAGGCAGGGACAGATGCCTGCTGCTTGAGGGAGGGTGGGGGGCAAAGGGATCTGTAGGAGCAGAGTGCCACAGTGAAGACAAGACTTCAGACTCCTAAGTCTGCAGCAAAGATGAAGACAGCAGACTCTGGCTGGAGCAAAGGCCTGGGTCTCAGGTGCCAGAGGAAAACCAGTGCTGGAAGCCAAGGAAAGGAAGGCCTATTGCACGAATCTTTTTGTGCAACGGGCCTCCAGTTTTATTTATAATAAAGGTAATACAATAGACAGCAACACAAGCTCCAAATTGTCTCAGGAGGATGCTAAAGCCCACATTATTGGTTGAGAGCAAAGCTAACACGTGGTTCAGCTATCTCCCCTCAGGTATAATATAGAAACAAATTCTGAAACAAGCTCTACAACAACCACCCTCCCTCCACACAGTCATTACAAGAAGAAAGGCTTTCCTCCCAATCATGTGTCTGTGGAGGACATGTTTTCTTTGCTGAAGGCCAAGTGGAGATCCCAAAAGAATTCCTATTTAGAAAAAAAAGGTAAACCTATGAAAAGGGTGACTGTCATTTTAAAAACTTTTAAAAAATATGTTTTTATTGATTTTTTTGAGGAAGAGGAAGTGAGAGGGAAGGAGAGAGAGAAACATTGATTGGTTGTATCTAACTGGTGATCGAACCCACAACCTGGGCAAGTGATCTGACTGGGAACTGAACTGGTGACCTTTTGGTGCATGAGACAACATTTCATCCAACTGAACCACACCGGCCAGGGCAGGTTACTGTAATTTTCATTTTTATTTTTGGTTGCTTTGCCAGAGAACTGGGGATAATCAGATGGGGAAAGTGAGCTTTTAAAAATTGTCTTATTTTTATTTTTAAAATCCTAACCCAAGAATATGTTTTCACTGATTTTAGAGAGAGAAGAAGGAGAAAGAAAGGGAGAAAGGGGGAGAGAGAGAGGGAGAAAAAAAGAAGAACGAAACATTGATGTGAGAGAAAAACATCAATCAGTTGCCTTCCATTCACACCCCAACCAGGGATCAAACCTGCAACTTAGATAATCTCCTCTGACTGTCCTTTTGATATATGGGATGACATTCTAATCAACTGAGTCACACTGGCCAGGGCAGGAGTGAGCTTTTTACCAGTGGATTGTGTTGGACCACCATCTGTCCATTCTAGACATACCGAGTGCAAGAACAGCAATTACCACCTACCACAGGCAGGACTATGATTGGACCAGGCAGGGCGGTATTTTTTGTTTGTATTTGCTATTGAGCTCTACCCTGACAGGGAAGGAAGCAGCAGTGAGTAGAGGAAGGGTAGAGGAGAGAAGCAAAAATCAGACCATGTGGCCCCATCTCCTCTATTTCAGGCCAGTCTAGTCAAGGCTGTAACTTGTGATTGGGGTGAGGAAGAGTAGAGAGAAGAGATTTGAATCAAATGCAATACTGAAGTTTTTAAAATAAATGGTGCTGAGACTAGGAAAATGAAAGGATATTGTTTATATAAGTCAGAATGTCTGAAAGCTTATGGAATTGGGTCAAGATGATATTAAGGAAAGCATTACTTATATAAAACATCTAGGAATAGTTACTGGCAAAAAATATCAGGTTTATATTTTAAAGAGTTGACAGTCCTCAATAAGTCAGTTTTATATATCCATGATAAAAATTTCAAACAGTAGAGAAGGAGATAATATTTATCTCATAATGACATAATCTATTTTGCAACACAACACTGGGGGTCTTTGGGCCAAGTTTGGGGCTTCTTGGGTGCTTCCTACATTGTGGGAGACTGTTACTTCAGAAAGCCTCCTGCAAGCCCAAGTGAGAGGTGATAGAGAGCTTGGTACCAATGCTTTTCTCCACTGGAGCTCAGAAGGAAAGGGACAAAGCCAAGATGCCTGTTCTAGTCCTTGTCCCTTCAGCTGCCACTGGACCCTCATGACTCACTCTAATGTTAATAGATAAAGCATTTAAAATTTTCTTATTGTTTAAAGTATTACATAAGTCTCTTTCTCCCCATTGACCTCTCCTCTCCCCCCATCCCCCAACACATGCCCTCACCTCCCTACTGTCTGTGTGCATTGGTTATGCTCATATGCATGCATATAATTCATTTGGTGGATCTCTACCCACTCCACTCTCTCCCTCTTTCCCGCCTTCCCTCATAAGTTGGACAGTCTATTTGATGCTTCTATGACTCTAGTTCTATTCGAGTAGTGTAAGATAGATTTTATAGAGGTCAAAGTCCTAGTGAACTCAGAAGTTGTCTTGTAATCCTCAAGGGAAGGCATTTCAAGCTTATGAAACTTATGACCTGTGCAACACACACACACACACACACACACACACACACACACACACACACACACGAAACCCCATTGTTGGGTCTCTTAGTCTGATTGGATGACTCTACTCCTTTCCATGATTGAATTTTCTCCCTGGGTTTCTTTTGTACAATTCGTTACAATACGAGAAATATCTTAGACTCTGTTCTTGAGCATTGTCCTTCATTTCTGTCTTTCATACAGGCTCTGGGTGACTGGTGACCTGCCTCATTTTCTGAACTTAGAATAAGGTGATACCTCTTGGAACTTGTATTCATATATGCATAACCTATGGACATAGGGTAGTGAAGGCCTGGGGTGGGGATGAGGGTGGGCTAGAAGGAGTCAACTGAGGAAAAAGGGGGCATCTGTAATACTTTCAACAGTAAATATTAAAAAAAAGAATATCAAGATTGTAATAACAGACCACTCAACTACACATGGGGGCCTTGTTTGATGGTGCCCTGTTTTTCTAGTGAGCAGGAGCCCAGCTGCTGCTTTGCTGGGTCACCTGTAAAGGGAACATAGTTTTTAAAATCACTAATTTTCCCTGAGATAATGTAGTCATGCACATCTCCCAGAAAGAAAATTTCCCTGCTGCTATGACTTTCACTTTGCCCTCCAGGAACAACACAGGACCCATGATGGTGCTGTGACACATTTGAGTCTTTGCCAACTGCCTGGGCCTGACAGCTTTTTAAAAGGAAAGCCCCACACACTGACTTCATGTTCTTCTCTTGCTCAAGCAATCATGTTGGTGCCAGTGGATTTATTTTGATTTATTCTACCTCTGCCAGAAGGGGAGGAGAGAATCTCTTATTTCTTTTCTTTTCTTGAGTGTGTGTGTGTGTGTGTGTGTGTGTGTGTGTGTGCGTGTGCTAAAATATACATACCATAAAAGTAACTATCTTAGCTATTTTTAAGTGTATAGTTCAGTGACATTAAGTATATTCACACTGTTGTGCAGCCACTACCACTATCCAACTCAAGAACTTTCCCGTCATCCTAAATCAAATTCCTTTTATTACATCTGTTAACCTGGACCGGAAGCCCCTTGAAGGCTGAGAGCATAACGTACCCATTTTTGAATTTCCATAGCCTTTCATATGGTAGACACTCAATGTGCTTATTAAACTGCATTTACATTCAGCAGAGGAAACAGAAAAGCAAGCCGTTATAATATTACCCATGGAGATGAAAGGAAGCCAGTGGTACAGTTAGTAACTTTTGCCTGTTACTGATGTCCACCCTTTCTTTTCCCAGGACATTATGTGGATAGATTTTTTCATATATAAGTTATATCCTTTATAATTGCCTGCTTGTAAGTAGCCTTCCTAAGTTAACTATATAAAGATAAAATGTGTTAGCCTGTTTTTCATCAAGGTGTACCATTCAAGTTCAAAAAGTACTCATGCTCAACAAATTTCTTTTGGGAAAATTACCTGCTTTTTCCTTATATTCCCTTACAGCCCTCTGCTGTAAGCTGAAGGAATTCAGACTTCTGGAAGGAACAGCAAGAAAATTGTTATCAGAAACATTTGACTCTTGATAATACTGGGAATATATTCATGGTTGTCATTGTGAAATGTGGATTCTGGGTGCTAATGAGGATTTTCAGTTCAATTGGGGTCCTGTAGCAGAAAAGAGTGTGAAGTGGGAGATTTCTGCTCAGGACCATCAAAGCAAGGTAACCCAGGTGCTTTGTCACGGCACAGGTGTGAACAAATCTCCAATTAAAGCTATATTTTTAAATTAAAGTAACTTCTTCCCAGAGGAAAAAATGACAGTGGAATAGACAGACATGTCCTGAGCCTTGTCCTGGAGCAGATAGAAAGAACATCTGAGGGTCGCACGGGGAGTGTTTGTTGGTGAATTGAGGGGCAGCTATACTCCAGAAGACTGTGGGGGACTGCTGGACAGTGCCTCCCTTACTGGGCAGCCTCCACTGCTGCTGGGTTCCCTCCTAGAGCAACCAACTCGTATGTGGAGACCATGCCATCTTGAAGTGGAAAGTGGATGTTATCAGAAACCTGAAAATCTACAACTATAGCACCCAACGAACAGCTGTGAATCCCAGAACACCAAGCCTCAATTGGCGCAAACATGCGGATTCAGAGAAGCTCTACACTCCACCATGGAAAGGTCAGATTTTGCCTGGGATAAAGTGAGGCCCCTGCTCCTGGCAGCAGAGAGAAATACATGCACTGTGGGAGCTATAGGACCTGGGGAAGTCTGTGCCTAGAAAAAATCTGTGGCTGTTGGGGCTGACATGGTCTGTGAATGTAGAAGGAGGTCCTCAGAGCTACTAACAGAAAGTAACTCTTAAAAGCTACTCATTTTGATCTGACACAAAAGGACAGCCTAAAAATTTAAAAATGTGCTGGCTGCTTAGACCCAAGGGAAATAAAAGACTGCACAGACTTGTACGCAGCCCCGAAGTTCACACACTTACGCTGGCTCTTTTGTTTGTTTGTTTTTCTTTTTCCTTTAAATCCTTGCTTCTGATTACTAAGCCCAAAACATAAGATCACCCAATCAGGGACACCCTAATTAACAACAGTGGAAAGTTGTTTTTCTGGAACCTGGGGATCAGAGTGGAAATAACCATCAGAGAACCAGCTCTGGGGCAACCCACTCCCACAAACCAGTATTGAATGACATAGGGAAAACAGGATCTAGGCACTGGCTAGAGAGAACCTATCGACACGGAGGTCAATCCAAAAACACTGCCACCTAGGAGTTGAATCACAAATTAACTCTTGTGTAAACACAAATAAAGGAATACAAGAAGTTAAGACATATTGCCTGCTAAAAAATCAGGACTGGCTTATAACACTGAGGAGCAGGGGAACGCAGGGAACTGAAATACTGTCCTGACTAGGTGTGCTAAACAAAACAGTAGAGTAAGTGAATGACTTTCACGACTGCACATTTTTATTTATTTATTTTTTCGTATTTATTTAAGAAAATATTTTTTTTCTTTTTTCCTCACTTGACTTTACCTTTTTAATTATTACATTTTATTTTCAATCAGTATTATTACTACTACTATTTTACCTTTTTTAAAAAGTTTCATTTTATTTTCTCTTTATTTTACTTTTGATTACTGTTCTACATGTTATTTTCATCTTCCCTTTAGAATCATTTTGCTCTATCTCAACGTTACATTTATGCCATCACTTTTTTCCTAACTTTTCACTGTTTCCTGCTTTAGATTTTCCCTATTCTTTCTTTTTACATCCTGTTAAAATTTCAGCCTAATTATATATATAATTTCTAATCCCCTGCTTCAAGTCCATATACACGTCTCTCTTCTCTGTCTTCAATATCCAAAATACTGTTTTTTTTCTGTTCTTTTTTTGCTGTTTGCTTGATTGTTGATTATATCAATTTTTATGCTTGTTTGTGAGATTGTTTTGTTTATTCTTTTGTTTGTTTGTTTGCTTCTGTTTTTCCTTGCCTCACTTGATATTAGTTGTAGTTTATAGTTTGTATTCATCTCCAGGTACCTGTTTCAGGCATTTGTTAGGATTAGTGGCTGTTCTATTGCAGTTTTCTCCCCATATATAGTTTGTTCTATTCTTTCTTTTCTATTTCTTTTCTCTCTTACTTTTTTTCCCTTTTCCCAATTTTATTTTTGCATTCCCTTTTTCCTTTTTTCCCCTCTTCTTCTTTCTCTCTTATTCTCTAATTTTCCTTTCTCTGGTGGTCACCTTTATTTGGGGTTAATAATATCGTGAATACATTTCTGTTCAGTGCCTTGTGTGTTGTACCTGCTGTATTTTATTTTGTGCCCTTAAATCAGTGCAGGAGAGAAAGAACCACATAGCCAGACACCCAGAGAGGAGAGAGACCATTGGGGAGACAAAGAAACAGCCCACATATTAAAGAAAAGCAGGCATTACTAGAAAAGGAAGTAAACAAAATGGAGGCAAGCAACCTTCCAGAGAAAGAATTCAGAGAAATGATCATAAGGTGGCTAAAAAGAATGGAAGACAAATTCGAGAATATGAGTAAGAACCAAGAGGAAATGAAGAAAAACCAAGAAGAAATGAAAAATGACATCGCTGTTGTAAAGACATCAATAGAAAGCATTAAGAGTAGACTAGAAGAAGCAGAGGACCCCCTCAGTGAGCTGGAATACAAGGTAGGAAAAAAGTACCCAAGTAGAGCAGCTTCTAGAAAAAAAATTAAAAAGCAGGAGGGGAGCCTAAGGGAACTTTGGGAAAACATGAAACAAAACAACATCCACATAAAGGGGTTCCAGAAGAAGAGAAAACTGAACAAGAAATAGAAAACCTGCTTAAAAAAATAATGACAAAAAAGTTTCCTGATATAGGTAAGAAAAAACCTACACAAATTCAAGAAGCTCACAGAGTTGCAAGCAGAATGAACTCCAAAAGACCAATGCCAAAGCACATTATAATTAAATTGGCAAACACCAATGATAAAGTAAGAATCTTTTTTTAAAATATATTTTTTATTGATTTTTTACAGAGAGGAAGGGAGAGGGATAGAGAGCTAGAAACATCAATGAGAGAGAAACATAGATCAGCTGCCTCCTGCACGCCCCCTACTGGGGATGTGCCCACAACCAGGATACATGCCCTTGACCAAAATTGAACCTGGGACCTTTTAGTCCGCAGGCCGATGCTCTATCCACTGAGCCAAACCGGTTTGGGCCAAAGTAAGAATATTAAAGGTGGCCAGAGAAAGACAGAAAGTTACCTTCAAAGGAACCCCCATCAGACTAGGGACTGATTTCTCAACAGAAACTCATCAAGCCAGAAGGGAATGGAAAGAAATATACAAAGTCATGCAAAAAAAGGGCCTGAATCCAAGAATATTGTACCCAGCAAGGCTATCAATCAAAATTGAAGGTGAAATCAGGAGCTTCACAGACAAAAAAGGACTAAAGGAATTTATTACCACCAAACTAATGCAAGAAATGCTAAAAAAAAAAAAAAAAGGAAGTGAAGAAGGAACACAGGGGTAAAGAATAAAAATGGCACCAAATAAGCAACTATGAATAATAACTGTAAATGTAAATTGATTAAATGCCCCAATCAAAAGACATAGGGTAATGGATTGGAAAAGAAAACATGACCCATATATCTTCTGTCTATAAGAAACCCACCTCAGGAAAAAAGATGCACACAGATTGACGGTGAAGGGATGGAAAAAGTTTTTTCAGGTGAATGGAAATGAGAAAAAAGCTGAGTAGCAATACTTATATCTGACAAATTAGATATAAAAATGAAGGACATAACAAGAAATAAGGAAGGCCCCTTCATAATACTAAAGGGAGCAATGCAACAAGAATAAAAAACTCTGGTAAACATATATGCTCCCAATACAGGAGCACCCAAATACATAAAAAATCTCTGGAAGGCTATCAAGGGAGAGATGGACAGAAATACAATCATATTAGGAGACTTTAATACCCCACTATCACCATTGGACCGATCCTCTAAACAAAACAATCAGCAAAGAAATATCAATCCTAAATGACTCACTAAACCAGATGGAATTAATTGAAATCTTCAGTACATTTCACCCCAAAGCCACAGAATATACATTCTTCTTAAGTGCACATGTTTTATTTTCAAAAATACCAAAACCAGTTTGGCTCAGTGGATAAAGCGTCGACCTGTGGACCGAAAGGTCCCGGGTTCAATTCTGGTCAAGGGCATGTGTCCTGGTTTCGGGCACATCCCCAGTGGGGGGCCTGTGGGAGGCGGCTGATCGATATCTCTCTCATTGATGTTTCTAACTCTATTCTTCTCCCTTCCTCTCTGTAAAAAATCAATAAAATATACTAAAAAAATAAACTATATGTTGGGTCAGAGGCAAAGTCTCTTCAAATTCAAGAAGATAGAAATCATATCAAGCATCTTCTCAGATCACAGTAGCATAAAACTGGAAATTGACTACAATAAAAACAATCTACAGAAATCAAACGCATGGTGACAAAACAGCATGCTATTAAACAATTACTGGGTTACCAGAGAGATCAAGGAAGAAATAAACATCATGGCAACAAATGACAATGAAAACACAACAATCCAAAATCTATGGGATACAGTGAAAGCAGTCTTAAGAGGGAAGTTCATAGCTCTACAAGCCTACCACAAAAAAACAAGAAACAATGGTAATAAATTACCTAATCCTACAACTCAAAGAGTTAAAAAGAGAGTAACAAGAAAAGCCCAGTGTATTTACTTCCTTTGGAAGGAAGAAAATAATAAAGATCAGAACAGAGATAAACGAAATGGAGGTAAAAAAAACCAAAAAAAAAAAAAGTAAAAGATCAACAAAACCAATAGCTGATTCTTTGAAAGGATAAACAAGATTGATGAATCTCTAGCAAGGCTCACCAAAAAGCAGAGAGAGGACCCAAATAAACAATATCAGAAATGAAGGAGGTGAAGTAACAACAGATCCCACCAAAATACAAAGGATTGTTAAAAAATTCCATAAAACAACTCTATTCCAAGAAACAGGACAACCTGGAGGAAGTGACATATTTCTAGAAAAATATAACCTTCCACAGCTCACTCAGGAAGAATCTAAATACCTCAATAGGCGAATAAATATGGAAGAAATTGAAGCAGTCATCAAAAAACTTCCAGCAAACAAAACCCCGGGGCCAGACAACTTCACAGGGGAGTTTTACAAACATTCAAGGAAGAACTAAAACCTATCCTCCTCAGACTATTCCAAAAAATTCAAGAGGAAGGAACACTTCCAAGCTCCTTCTATGAAGACAGCATCACCCTAATATCAAAACCAGATAAAGACAACACAATAAAAAAGATTACAGGCCAATATCCTTCGTGATCATAGCTGCAAAATTCTCAACAAAATTCTAGCAAATTGGATCCAGCAGTATATCAGAAAGATCATACACCATGATCTAGTAGGATTTATTCCAGGAATGCAAGGATGGTACAATATCTGCAAATCAATAAATGTGATACATCACATAAACAAATTGAGAGATAAAAATCACATAGTCATATCAATTGATGCAGAAAAAGCATTTGACAAAATCTAACACCCTTTCTTGATAAAAACTCTCAACAAGGTGGGAATAGAAGGATCATACCACAACATAATAAAAGCTATATATGATAAACCCACAACTAACGTCATACTCAATGGGTAAAAAATAAAAACATTTCCCCTAAGAATAGGAACAAGACAGGGATGTCCACTCTCATCACTACTGTTTGAAGTACTGGCCATTGCAATTAGACAAGAAGAAGAAATAAAAAGCATCCAAATCAGAAAAGAAGAAGTAAAGCTGTCCTTATTTGCAGATGACATGATACTGTACATAAAAAACCTGAGAGACTCCATCCAAAAACTAATAGACTTAATAAATGAATTTGGCAATGTAGCATGATACAAAATTAATGCCAAGAAATCTATGGCATTTCTAAACACCAATAGTGAACTTACAGAAAGAGAGACTAAAAAAGGAATCCCATTTACCAGTGCACCAAAAAAATTAAGATATCTAGGAATAAGTCTAACTAAGGAGGTAAAAGACCTATATGCAGAAAACTATAGGACACTAGAAAAAAAAGAGATAGAGGAAGACATAAACAGATGGAAGAGTATACCATGCTCATGGATTGGGAGAATAAACATCATTAAAATGTCCATACTACCCAAAGCAATGTATAGATTTAATTCACTACCCATTAAAATACCAACGACATATCTCACAGACCTAGAAAGAACTCTTCAAAGATTCATCTGGAACAAAAAAAGATCCCGAATAGTCACAGCAATCCTGAGAAAAAAGAATAAAGTAGGTGGGATCTCAATACCATGTTTCAAGCTGTATTACAAAGCAACTGTTCTCAAAACAGCGTGGTACTGGCACAAGAACAGACATATAGACCAATCGAATAGAATAGAGAATCCAGATTTCGATCCAAACCACTATGCTCAATTAATATTTGACAAAGGAGGCATGAACATCCATTGGAGACAAGATTGTCTCTTCAATAAATGATGCTGGGAAACCTGGACAGATAGATACATGCAAAAAAATGAAATTAGACCACCAAAATATACAATACAGAAAAATAAACTGAAAATGGATACGGGACTTAAACATAAGACGGGAAACCATAAAAATACTAGTGGAATCCACAGGCAGAGAAATCTCAGACATATGCTGAAGCAATTTCTTCACCAATATTGCTCCTAGGGCAATGGAAGCTAAAGGAAACATAAACAAATGAGATTACATAAAAATAAAAAGCTTTTGCACAGCAAAAGAAACCATTAACAAACCAACAAGAAAACCCATGTATGGGAGAATATATTTGCAAATAATATCACTGATAAAGGTTTAATCTCCAATAGCTACAGGGAACTTATACAACTTAATAAAAGGGAGACAAACAATCCAATAAAAAAATGGGCAACAGAACTAAATAGAATCTTTTCAAAAGAAGACAAAAGGAAGGCCAAGAGACATATGAAAACATGCTCAAAGTCATTAATTATCCAAGTGATACTAATCAAAATGACAAAGTGGTAACATCTCACACCTGTCTGAGTGGCAACCATCAACAAATGAACAAATGACAAGTGTTGGCAAGGATGTAGAGAAAAAGGAACCCTCATTCACTGTTGGTGGGAATGCAGACTAGTGCAGCCACTGTGAAGAACAGTATGGAATTTCCTCAAAAAACTAAAAATTGAGCTTCCATTTGACCCAGAAATCCCACTTCTAGGATTATATCCCAAGAAACTAGAAATACCAATCAGAAAGGATATATGCATCCCTATATTCATAGCAGCACAATTCACCATAACTAATATTTGGAAACAGCCTACATGCCTATCAGCAGATGAGTGGGTTAGAAAACAATGGTACATCTACACAATGGGATACTACACTGCTATAAAAAAGCAGGAATTCTTACCATTTGTGGCAGCATCAATTGACCTGGAGAGCATTATGTTAAGTGAAATAAGCCAGGCAATGAAAGAAAAATACCACATGATCTCACTCATTTATGTAAAATAAAGAACATTATAACCTGATGAATAAAAAGATAGATACAGAATCAGTAAAACACTGAACAGACTACTAGATTATAGCAGGGAAGACTGGAGAGTGTTGGGGAGGGAGGGAAATAGATTAACCAAAGGACTTGTATTCATGCTTACAAAGTGTCCATGTGTTCATTGACACAAGATAATGGGGGTGGTGGGAGGAGGGCATGAGACAGGGGGTAGGGAGGATGGAGGAAGGCAATGGAGGAACAAAAGGATATATATATATATGTACTAATATATGTAATATTTTAAACAATAAAAATATTTAAAAAAATAAAAAAGTAACTTTTTCCCTAACTGGTTTCACTCAGTGGATAGAGTTTCAGCCTGTGGACTGAAAGGTCCCAGGTTAGATTCTAGTCAGGCTCAATACCTAACCAATTGATGTTTTTCTCTCTCATGATTGTATCTTTCTGTTTCTCTCCCTTCCTTCCACATCTCTAAAAATCAATGGAAAAATATCCTCAGGTGAGGATTAACAACAACAACAACAACAAAATAGAAAAAGTAAATAAGTTAAAGTAACTTCCAGTGAGAAACCAAGATGGCAGCATGGGTGAATACCTAAACTGCTGCCTCGCACAACAATTTCAAAACTACAGCTAAAAGACAGTACGGACATCATCCAGAACCACAGTAAAGCTGGCTGAGTGAAAATTCTACAACTAAAAGGAAAGAGAAGGGCTCACAGAGACTCAGAGGAGCTGCAAAAAGCTGAGGTAGGAGAAGATGGGTGGAGAAGTGCCTGGTTGGTTTCCTCTAGCAGGAGTGAGATGGCAATTCCCAACTGCACTGAACCAGACTTCTGATTGTACTGAACCCATTTCCAGGCCAGACTCATATGGGGGAGTCTGGACTGTTGTGAAAAAGGAGGAGTGCACAGAAACTTAGGAGCACCATGAAAAGGCAGAGGTCTGGAGGCATGCTAGTGTGCACACAGAGGGCTGACTGCTAATTGTGCTGCTGGCTTTCTCTAGTGGGAGGGAGACAGAACCTCCCAACTGTGCTGAAATCCACTTATGACTGCACTGAACCCCAGTTTCGAGTGAGACCCTGGGTACCTAGACTCATACATGTCCCTGGAGCACACGGAAACTCAGGGGAACTGGAAAGGCAGAGGTCTGGAGACCCATGCATGCGTGTGCATGCTCAGAGAGGGCTGCAGCGATTACCAAGGGACACTGAGACACAGGAGCTGTGTAGGGCAGGGCTGACGGGAAGCCAAGGCAGTCTTTGCTCAGCCCGGAGACTTCACACCATTCAAACCTAGCACAGAGAGGCTTTTTCAATTTTGCAAGTCTTATATCATAAGGCTGACTCCAGCACAGAAGTTCTCCTGGCATAGACACAGCTGATCCTCACAGCCAATGGGCTAGGAAGTCAATTCCCCCCAATGATATCAACAACAATCAACACTTAACTACAACAACAAGGCTGTACACACAGTCCACAAAGGGGTGCACCAAGAGAGTCCACCTCAGGTAATTGGGGAGGCAGGGCTACTG
>JAAGEH010002531.1:8574778-8599092 GCA_011751065.1 Lasiurus cinereus
TTCTGTCTTTTAGTTGTAGTTTTGAAATTGTTGTGCGAGGCAGCAGTGTAGGTGTTTACCTATGCCGCCATCTTGGATTCCTCTCTAGTTGTAGTTTTGAAATTGTTGTGCGATGCAGCAGTTTAGGTGTTCACCTATGCCACTATCTTGGTTTCACGTTTATAATTTGATGGGATTGGAGGTGGGGACTGGATAATAGCATCTACTTTATTACTTTAATGTCTCATTTCTAACCTTAATAGAATTGAAATTAGGCTTGATTTTAGATTTTGCTTGTCTTGCACCCCTTTCTTGCAGTATTACATGTCTTGTGACTATTCATTTATCTGAGACCAAGTCAGATGAAAAAGAAGTTCTGAGAAGAAGGTTCTGATGACAAATGACTTTGTCTCTTTCCCTTTAACCTTGATATAAAGTGAGAGACAAGTGGCAATTGAGACTTTAGTGATTCTTAAAACTGAAAAATAAAGGAATTATATATTAACTAGAGGCCCAGTGCACAAAATTCTTGCATGGGGGTGTTTGTCTCAGTCCTACCTGTACCCTCTTCAATCTGGGACCCCTCGAGGGACATCCCTCTCATAATCCAGGACTGCTGGCTCCCAACTGCTCACCTGCCTGCATTCCTGGTTGCCCCTAGTCACTTCTGCATGTTAGCCTGATCACTCCTTAACCACTCCCTGGCAGCCTGATTGATGCCTAACTGCTCCCCTGCCAGCCTGTTTTCCCCTAACTACCCTTCCCTGTAGGCTTGGTCACCCCCAACCTCCCTCCCCTGCTGGCCCTCTTGTGGTGGCAATTTTGAGTCCACATAGAGCAGCCATCTTGTGTGTTGGAATGATGGTCAATTTGCATATTATTCTTTTATTACATAGGATAGAGGTCTGGTGCATGGGTGGGGCTGGCTGGTGTGACCTGAAGGGTTTCCTACATCAGGGTGGGGGTTCCTTTGGGGCATGGGATGGCCTGGGTGAGGGACCTGTGGTGGTTTGCAGGCTGGTCACGCCCCCTGGTGACTCAAGTGGAGGCCTTGGAATCTGGGATTTATTTATCTCCTATAATTGAAACTTTGTAGCCTTAAGCGGGGGCCAAGGCAGGCCAGGGCTATGGAAACTTGGCTTCCTTCATTGCTGGGGGCAACTCAAGCCTCCTGCTCTCTCCAGCTCTGTGGCTGCCACCATTTTTGTTGGGATTTATTTATCTTCTATAATTGAAACTTTTTAGTCTTAAGCAGAGGCCTGGGAAAGAAAGTTTGGCTTCCTTTATTGCCTGGGGAAACCCAAGCCTCCTGCTTTCCATGGCTGCAGCCATCTTGGTTGGGTTAATTTGCATACTTGCTCTGGATTGGCTGGTGGGTGTGACTTGTAGGTGTAGCAGAAGAATTGTCAATTTGCATATTACTCTTTTATTAAATAGGATATTTCAATAAGCTTGATGATCTATTGAGAAAACTCTGAGCTCTGTTTTTTACTGCTACCAATTAATCATTAAAGAGCAGAATGAATGGTCGCCCTCTGCAGCATAAATTGCTGGTTGTCCTCTCTGTATCCAATCTGGCCATATGGGATAAAGGCTACATTTTCCAGCTTCTTGCATAATGAGTCGGACTATGTACTGGCCAATGTGATGCAATGAAAGATTATGGCAGCTCTGGGTAATCTTAAAAGACATTTGACATGCACCATTTACTCTCTCCCACATGGTTAAATATAGGGAGTCACCTTAGGTCATGGATGGCATGCAATCACTGGTGAAGCATTAGGGTAGAAGCCTTCATATCTATGGGGGCTATCTCAGAACTTCTTTTAAGGGAGGTAAAATAAAAATTTGTCTTTTTAAGGTCATTGTTTTGGGTTTATATCACAATCCTAGTTGAACACTTCCCCCTTGCCCCCACCACTCCACCACTATAGGAATGTCCCAAAGCCTGAATTTTATATTTTCCCTGAAAACAACAGACCAGGTTTTCCTATGTTCCTAAGGCCTGGGGTCTATACATCTATAAGGACAAACAATGAAACAACATTATGAGAGATAGATGAGAAGGGGAAGGATTTAAGGTAAAATGAAAGGAATTCTAGGATATTGAATGGATACTTGAGGGCTGAAAAATAAACTGGGATTTAATAGTTTCATTTAGTAGTGGAAATCTGATCTCACTGATAAGTAATGCCTTTGTGGATGTAGGAATCTGCCATGGAGATGGTCATGTGGGTGCCCATGTAGATGGGGCACTAGATGCTCAAGTCTTGAGAGTTTCAGTGAGGATCCCCATGGCTGAACAGGAGATGGATAGAGATCTATGGGTGGAGCCATTTTCTTTACCATAGATTCAAAACATGGGTGACCAAAATAGAATAGTACCCCCTATCCCATTTTCCTGAAGCTCATGGTTCTGTATTTCTTGTTTGAAAGGGTGGAAAGAGAGGTAATCCAAGAAGATGACTTTTATTGGATTTCTCAAAAACTTGTTTTTGGGGATTATTGAGCCAGATTTGATTCATTTTGGAATACAAAGAAATATTGTTTCTTACCCCTCATGGGATAGTTCATACCATTATGAATAGATGGAATGTTCATGATTTCCTTTTCATTTTCACTCAAATCCCAAAAGGTATTCCTCCACTGAAAACGTGTATCTTGTTTCAGCATGCCAACTGCCAAAGCATTTAAACTTTTATAGCAGGACAGTAATTAATTCATGCATTTAATAAATAAGTTGAACTTATACTTTGTGCCAGGAACTGTTGCAGGTTTCTGGGATTAGTCAGAGAGCAAAGACAAATCCTTGCCCTCATTGGTGCTTACTTTCTAGCTGGTGGAAAGACAATAAACACAATCCATTAGTAAGTATAATATACTAGAGAGTGATTTAGTAGGAGTCTCAGAGTGATGGGACACAACATACTTTTGTTTTGTGGCTACATTAAACATAGAGAGAGGCGAATTTGTCTGTACTTGTGGCAATGTACCAAATGAGAGAGTACAATCCAGGGCCTTTTAAGAGAATGGCCCTTTGTAAGCTTACATAGAGAATCCCTGCAATTGTCTAAAACAGTACCCTTAGGTATTGCTGAAAACTGTGCCAAAAGTAGCAGATTTGAGAAGCGGATATCTGATCCCAAACATTTAGCAGCTTATAAACAGAGTAGCACATGGACAAAAGGTAAAGACATTAGCCCTAATCGGTTTGGCTCAGTGGATAGAGCGTGGGCCTGCAGACTCAAGGGTCCCAGGTTTGATTCCAGTCAACCTTGGTTGCGGGCACATCCCCAGTAGGGAGTGTGCAGAGGCAGCTGATCGATCTTTCTAACTCTCTATCCCTCTCCCTTCCTCTCTGTAAAAAAATCAATAAAATATATATATTTTAAAAAAGGTAAATATATTAAAATAACAACATGTGAATGAGTTTTGTACTTTCCTGAGGCTAAAGACCATGGTGAACTTGGGTTGGTGACAGTCTCCAAGGAGAGAGATTCATTTCTGTTGGCCTTTGAAATTTTTCCTGTTGCAGAACACTTCCTGAAATGTGTGCAGACTGAGAACACTTTCATCTGGAAGGCTGAGAGTTATTATCTTGTGTATTGGCTTTAATGTAGGTCAATGTCTGTTCAGAGGGAGGATGACTTGGCAGCTCCTGTGGAGATGGATCTGGTGGATTTAGAGTGTTGGTGTTAGCAGGTGGCTCTGAGGGGAGGGGCCTGAGGAGTAGACAATTAGGTGTTATAAGAAAACATAAAATCATCAAAAAGTGTTAAGATGTAGGGCAAGGTTTAGGATCCCTGGCCATTTTGGATAATGGAAAATAGAAAATTAAGGCTAGAAAAGGGGAGATCTGGAAAGCCATTATTTAATATGCCCAGCAGTGAACAGGACCAAGTCAGGGAGAATGTCCAAGGAATTTGTGGAGCAAGAAAGGCTAGAAATGAGGATATCCCATTGGTTGGGAGTAGGTGACTCTGGGTTAAGGAGTTTGGCCTTGGTACTGAGAGCTGAGTTTGAGGACTAACAATATGTAGGAGATTCTAAGGTTTATAGGCTGACTCTGCACATTGCCATAAAAGGGCATTTTAATCTATGCCTGAACAGTAAAATAAATAGCTGCCAAAGCATGTGACATGTTCATCTGTGGCACTGCTGTTCTAAAGAGAGGTGTTGAGTTTACCCTGGATGTGGGTATCTCCGGATATAAATGATCTGACATAGACTTATTGCACAGAGTAGTTATTCAAAATGTTTCCAGAATTTTGGATTCAACGTAGCCATTAACTCAAAGCTACAGCAAACAACTCCCTCATTTTTTGGTTATTTTGTCTTCCCCTGAGAAATCAAAATGTTTTCTCTTGGCATAATATATGCAAAATTCAATTAGAATCTATAGATTTTGTTTTTGTCGCATTGTGTGTATGTATAACTATACTAGAGGACCAATGTATGAAATTTGTGCCTGGAGGGGTCATTCAGCCTGGCCTGCTCCCTCTCGCAATCTGGGACTCCTTGGGGGATGTTGGGCCTAAACTGGCAGTCAGACATTCCTCTCACAATCTGGGACACTGCATGCACCAGTGACCATACTTTTCATACAGGTGAAAGGCATCTTGCTGTTGTATGGGCAACTACATTTTTTTTGGCCCTGATTATAAAAAGTAGTACATAATATAATCCTTCTCAGGCAGTAGTACTATTTCCCCCATCGTATGGATGAAAAAACTGAAGCAGAGAGAAATTAAGTAATTGGCTTTGTCACACAGTTATAAGTGTCAGAATCAGAGCTGACCACAAAATGTGCAAGCCAGAGTCCATGCATGTCATCGCTGCATCATACTTTTTTTTTCATTGTTAGAGTAGCCTTGCCAGGTTTTAATTTTTAAATTTAAGAGACTGTTCCCAATATATAGGGTAGGTTCCCGAGGTCTGATTGGTGATCAGGGCTGATCAGTGGGGTGACTGGCAGGGTGATTGGGGGGCCCCCATTGGCACCCACTTTGACTGGAGAGCTGGCACCCCCACTGCAACCACTGGTCACTTCCATCTGCTTGCTGGCACCCACCTTGGCTGGCCTGGCGCTGCCCACTTGTTGGTCTCACCCCCATCCTATGGGTCATTTCATAGGTCATTCTGCCATTAGATCGATTTGCATATTAGGGTTTTATATAGATAGATACTATATAGTGTGTGAACATACATACCTATATGTAGCAATTATAAATGTAACTATGCTATATAATAAAAGTGTAATATGTAAATTGAACAAACGATAGAACAACTAGCCACTATGATGCACACTGACCACTAGGGCGCAGATGCTCAACGCAGGAGATGCCCTCTGGTGGTCAGTGTGCTCCCACAGGAGGAACGTGGCTCAGTCAGAAGCCTAGCTCACAGTTGGCGAGTGCAGTGGCAGTGGTGGGAGCCTCTCCAACCACTGTGGCAGCACTAAGGATGTATGACTGCCGGCTTAGGCCCACATCCTGGAGGGATTGGGCCTAAATCAGAAGGCAGATATCCTCCAAGGGGTCCTGGACTGCAAGAGGATATAGTCTGGGCTGAGGGGACCCCTCCTCCCCCACCGCTCCCTATGCAAAAATCTCATGCATTGGGACTCTAGTACATATATAACAAGACAAGAAATCTATATGTCTATATAAAACTATATATTCTATATAACCCTATATAATAAAAGCCTAATATGCCAAGCATCTGGTCTTCCAGTTGTCTATCCAACCAATCAAAGCATAATAGGTTAATGATATGCTAAGGTCTCTCAACTGCTCTCTATGATGTGCATTGACCACCAGAGGCAGACAGTTGACTGGTTGATCAGTCACTATGACATGCACTGACAATCAGGGGGCAAATATTTGACCAGTTGACTAGTCAATATGACATGCACTGACCACCAGGGGGCAGGCGCTCTAACCTGTAGGTTAGCTTGCTGTTGGGGTCTGGACAATCAGGACTGAGTGAAATGGGCTGGACACACCTTTGAGCCCTTCTGTGGTTCCTTCCCAGCTGGGTAACCTCTTGCGTCCCTCTCTGACTCCAATCATGCACTGGTGGGGTCTTTCAGCCTGGCATGCACCTTCTCACAATATGGAACCCCTCGGGGTATGTCAGAGAGCCAGTTTCATCCCGATCCCACAGGCCAGGCTGATGGGATTCCGCTGGTGCATGAATTCGTGTACCGGGCATCTAATAAAAGTATATAATGTTTCATAACCTCAAAATATTTCATGAGATTTTATTTTTATTGTTATTTTATATATATACTAGAGACCTGGTACACAAAATTTGTGCACTCTAGGGTACAGGCCAGGCTAAGGGACCTTGCCGGTGCACAATTGAGGTGAGGGAGGGGCACTGGAGGTTGGTCAGCTGGGGAGGGACTGCAGGAGGTCTCCAAGAAGTGTCTGGCCTGTTTCACTGTTTTGATGGGCTGGACTCCAGCAGCAAGCTAACCTACCATTTAAAGGTAGGTTTTTTCTGGTGGTCAATGCATGTCATAGCAACTGGTTGACTGGTCAAATGTCTTCCCCCTGGTGCACATTACAATGAGCAGTTGAGAGGCTTTAGCATATCATTAGCATATTATGCTTTGATTGGTTGAACAGCCAACTGGGTGACTGGACACTTAGGATATTAGGCTTTTATTATATAGGATATTTTAACTTTTATTGATGAATTTATTACAGGTGTCCCTATTTTTTTTTCTTTTTGCTCCCCATACCTTCTCTTTACCTGGTTCCCACCCTGCCCCAGGCCTTGGCCACCCTATTATCTGTGTCTATAGGTAATGCATATATACATATAAGATCTTAGTTTAATCTCTTCCTGCCCCTCCAATCCCCTTCCCTCTGAGAAATGTCAGTCTGTTCCCTTTCTATGCCCCTGATTTTATTTTATTCACCAGTTTATTCTGTGCATTACTTTATTTTATTCCTTTGATTTTTAGATTCAATTGTTGATAGGTATGCATTTGTTGCCATTTTGTTCATATTTTGATCTTTTTCTTTTTCCTTATCTTAAAGAATAACCTTCAATATTTCATAAAATACTGCTTTAGAGATGATGAACTCCATTATGTACACATAAATACATAGAGATATACACATGTACTTTCCAATATACACACATACATATTCACTTATATATCTTAAAAAAAACACCAGTTGAACATAGGAAACATTGAAAAAATAGCCTCAGTATATTTTTAATATAGTACTTTAGAGCATTTTTTTGATGAAATAATTTGGTGTATTTTTCACTAACATTTTATCCATCACCACTATTTTCTAATTTTAATATATATCATACCCAAACTAGATTACCAAACTTGATTTAAAGCTCACCTTATTTCTCTTCCTGGGGTAATTTCATAATGCAAGTTTGAGTACTTCCAAGCTCATCAAAGAGACATTATTTAGCCTTTCTCACACCCCTGCTCTCAGAGTACCCACTTCCATATGCAGTAGCCTAAAGGGAAGATATTGCTGTAATAAGGGTCATTCTATTGAGAGGATAAATGCCCTGCTGACTAGATCTTCTTCAGTCCTCAATGTTTTTCTTGACATTTTTCTCTTGATAAGTGTGATAGCAATTAATCAATCATAGTGTACTGGCAAGGAGTCAGTGATTTTAATGACTGTCCAACTTTGCCATGAGTTAACTCTGTCACTTGACAAATAATGAGTCCCCTGACTCCCCAGTTCTTTTATTATTATTTTTTTCTGCACAAAGCTGTATTTTTTCATTTGGTCCAATGCATGGGAGAGGCTCCAGGGTGGTTAAAAGGATGCCTAGGCTTTTAGGGAGAAACTGCAAAAAACAGACACCAGGGGAATGCAGAAGGGCCTATTAAAAGGCTCTGGATTCCAAAGACTCCTTGTCATGACTGGGGATGAGCCTTTCCAGGAGTTAGCATCCAGCACAGCCAGGGGGATGGACAAGCTGCAGAAGTGAGTCAGGTGTCACTCATCTTCTTAAAGAGTTCCACCTCCTCCAGGATGTGGTTTTCCAGGAAGTCACAGAACTGAGAGTTTCAGAGGTAGAACTTAGGGCATGCAGATCCAAAAGGGTCTGGTTCGGGTTTCTCTCCAAGGCCATGGCAGCTTCCATGAGTTTTGCCCCATTTACCTTGGGAAAGTGTCAGCATGTCCTGTAAGAGAATGTGGCCAGTATGCTGGTTTTATATTGTTCAGAAACACTCAGAGCACCCTTGCACTTCTCAACCAACTAGAGGAAGAAGTGCCCCACACCCTCCAGAGCCACATGTTGAAATAAAGCTCAGAGAGAGGAGGCCCACAGAGGCAGGTTACCTGATGGCAGCCTGCACCTAGCTAAGGTAAGACAAACACACAATACACTCTCTCTCTCTCTCTCTCTCTCTCTCTCTCTCTCTCTCTCTCTCTCCTGGTCTTGGGAGGCTGAGGATGACTAAGATGGTTCTGAAAGTGGTGACTAGAAAAGAGGTTGGAGGGTGGTCAGAGTTGGGAAGAAGGGGTGTTTCTAAGTCTGTTCCATTCAAACACTGTTGAAGCAAGAGATACGGGGAACTGCCAAGGGAACTGCCTAATTCTCCAGTTCTTCATCTATAAAATGAGATAATGAGATATTTTTCTCTTAAATTTCCTTAAAATTCTAGTACAAATCCATTCCTGACAAATTCCTTGTCATATTGATCTTATATACAGGGCAGGGCAAAAGTAGGTTTACAGTTGTGAATACACGAAACATGGAGTTAATAACACTATTTTAATAATCATATCCTGCATGTATTTTCCCATACAAGCAACTGTAAATCTACTTTTGCTCCCCCATGTATATGTAGTGATTCCTCCCAACTCATTGTTGAGTTCAGACATTACTTCGATGTATAATATTTTCTTCATAAAATTTAAAATTTCAATATTCTGGCATATAACCAAAGCTTTCTGAATAAATTTAAACAAATGATTCAGCCAATTTATATTATATTAAGCTCTAGATTCTTCTACTGAATTGTCTTTATCAGATGTTTGTTGAAAAGTTGTCATTGACTTTAATGTATTACAGTGTTCAGAATTTGTTCACCGACATTCCCTATAATGTTATAAACTACCCTTCAAAATGAAAAATGTAAAGTCATATGACCGGTAACTGAATGATTATGTTAGTAAATGCAAATGTAATATTGCAAAGAGACAGGCTAGTTGGACAGAATTATAAAAGCCCTGAGAGTTTCCAGCTGGAGTGGAGTTGAGGACAGTGAGAAGGCTCCTGGGGAGAATGGGCTGAGGCCAACAGAAACTCCAGGCATCTTAACATTTAAATGATTGGCAGCAGGAGACTGAGAAGAAATGAGAGGTAGGAGACAGAGCAGAGAAAACTTCCATTCAGTCAGAGAAACTAGGAAGTGGTCAATAGTGTAAAATGTTATAAGGAAGCAAAATATAATAAGGATCTTTTGCTAGGAAGAAGTGCACTCAAGTGACAGTAATTGGGGTTTAATTTAAGGGTACTTTATGGAGTTTCAAATAAATTCAAAAATAAAATCCATACACAAGTAGACAACAAAAGGACTGGCTGCTGACATGTGAAAGGCCACCTGGCGCCAAAGCTATACCCTCGTTCCTTTCCCAGTGGTCATCTCTAAGCAGCTGCTTAGTTATCTATTCTCAGTTAACACCTTTCTCTGTGGTTTCTTATACTAGCATATGGCCACATTGACCTCCTAGATCCATTGCCTCCTCACCAACTGCCAACTTTTCTTTGATCTTAGTTCAAATTCATGTCAAGCTCTTCTTTTTTGAGCCTGTACACATAAATCACAAATTTTTGGCCATTCTATGGGTTGACTACCTTTAGATCAGATATCTTCTGTTTAATCAGTTGTGACTGGTCTGGGGAGTTGCCTGGGGGAATCTCATGGTAGAGAGAATATCCAGGTCTATTTGACAGAGTATGTGGGCTGTGGCACAGCAGGTTCATTTAGAAGGAGTGTGCACTGGCTATGTTAAGTCAGAAGAAGTTTGTGCAATAGAATAAATTGAGCAGCACATCCAGCACAGGATCTATTTAATTTAGCTACTGAATTGAATATATCATTTTGGGAAGAATGCTTTCAGTAGAATGGGAGGTATATAAATGAGCACAACATATAGATTATCCTAGGCAGGAAATAATGAAAGCTAAAGGAAGTATAAAAACTTGATAAAGGACAATTTTTTAAAAATTGAAAATATAGGAATATTGTTAGAATTTTTTCCTGAATGTAATGAAGGAAAGGTTGAAAATAAAGAAAAAGAGAGAGGGTGATCAATGGAACAGGTATACTGAAAGAGAGCAAAGGGAAGGATACATCTAAAATGGCAGGAGTAATAGCATATTTTGTGATGTCGGAGAAAAGATGTTTCAGTGAGAATTGATTAGAATATGCTTCAATAACAAACAACTCTAAAATCTTAGTCTTTAAAAAAATAATTTAATTCTCACACTACTACATTTCTACTTTTCTTTGCTCATCATGGTAACTTTGATGGAGCTCAGATATGCTGGTTTGTATGTTGAGGGGAAGAGATCTCCTATTTGAAATTTAATGCTCTGACTCCAGTGAAACACATGTCATTTCTCCATAGGAATTATTGGTAAGAACTCATTAATCACTCTCCAATTACTAGGAAATCAGAGAGAGTGGGAGTAAAAATATGTTAGAAAGGTGGATAGTTGGGGTATTTGGTGAACAACTTAATGACTACAACAAATAAAGAAAATGATGAGAGTGAATGTCAGGGACTCTTGATTATTTCTGAGAGATTGAGAGAGTTGTCATGTAAAGCAGAAAGTGAGCGGCATCTCAATGGGGAGGAATGAGTTGGTAAAGGTTTAAAATACTTGCTTTTCATCTGTCTACATTGCCAACCTCAGTGTATTGGTTCTTGCACAGACTTGTTACCTCATATGTGCAAGATGCTCTAGGCAGTACATCCTTACACAAAAACAGGAATGGAAGACAGGGGACAAAAGATCTTTGTCCTTGCTTTTTTCCTGTATCACAGAAGAAAAAATACTTTCTTTATATCTGTTTGATCAGAAGTACATGCTCATTTGTAGGCCAATCATTGATCAAGAGAAACGGGGTTGCACTGATTAATTTCAGATGGATCATCGCTCATCCCATGGTACTGGACATAGCTGTCTGAACAACACTAGGATTCTGTTATTAACGAGAACAGAAGAAAATGCTATTGGAGAATAGTGACTGCTACAAATAGGGACTGCACTTCTCATTGAATAATAAGACCACATGCTCAGGATGCAAAATTATTATCATTGCTTATTTAGATTTTTAAAAAATGTATAGATAACAGGCTTTGAGCCAGCTAAGAAATTTTCACCAAGGGGATAGCATTATAATACCATGTCAGAACATTGGCTTAGTACCCCTAGACACCTAATTTTTTCTGGTCATATATGTTGGTTGGAAGAATTTTGCTGAGTGATCTATGTGCATAGATTTTTCTCCTGTCAGGTTGCACTTAGTTGAAATGGCTACCACGAGTATGGTAAAAGGTCTGTGTCATTGTGGAACTAGAAATACCAGAATAGTAAATGTTCACTAGTCTAGATTATTGTTTTTAAAAACTTAAATATATAAACTTATTTCCTTGCTTATTTTTTTACAGGGATGCTATATGAAATGAAGACATATGCCCCAAATTCAGGTCTTGTATTAGGTATGGTTGACTCTTGAACAATGGAAGAGGTGGAGTGCTGACCCCTTGAGCAGTCAAATATCCACATATAATTTTTGGCTTCCCAAAATGTAAGTTGTCCCTGGGTATCCCTGGGGGATTGGTTCTAGGACCCTGTGTGGATACCAAAAAGATGGATGCTAAGTTCACGAAGACAGATTTCTTCTAATATGGTTTGCCAGCCTCCCCGGATTTTTTACTCAGCTCTGGCCTTACACATAGGTCCTATTTGCTGGTTACCTACCTGGTGTAATTTGACAAACACTAACTGAGGTTACTAGATTCTCTACTGATCACTAGGATCTACAATTTCATTATTAAAGATGTACTCCTGTCTTTGTCAGTTTGGGCTATTATAACAAGTGACCTTAGACTGGATGGCTTATGAATAACAGAAATTTATTTCACACAGTTCTGGAGGCTGAGAAGTCCAACATTAATTTGCCAGCAGATTTGGTGTCTGGTGAGAATCTGCTTCCTGGCTCATAGATGGCTGTCTTCCTGCTGTGTGCTCATGGGGCAGAAAGGCACAACTCTGGTCTCTTCAGTTCATTATAAGGGGCTGCACTTTCATGATCTGATTACCCCAAGACCTCAACTCCTAATATCATCACATTGGACATTAGACTTCAACATATGAATTGGGGGTGGAGTATAAACATTCAATCCATACAACTTCCTTGACATTGTTTTCTATTCTTATGCTAGCTCCACGGCCTCTCCAATGGATAACACATTTGCCTGAAAAGTATGTGGGTTTCATTGTGCCTGCTTCCATTAGTTGTGATAATCTATGGTATTAGTCACCAGTGGCTTAGGTGGATGAGAGTTGTGGGTTGTTGCAGTGCCCCTCGATTGTAAGCAGAAACCTCATTAGGCCATATGAAGCACAGGGAGAGTCTTTTTCATGCCACCCTCTCCATCTGCTCCCCTTTCCACCCTTGCATAAATGTTTAGTTGACCCTCCTGCCCATTCTCCCTCCAAAAATCAACCATCCTTTTGAAAAAAGGATATTTTAGAACTTTAGCACATTTCAATTTAAATGACATGATTAAGAGAGGTAAACATATGTGAAAGTTTGTTTTAACTTGTACAGCAATTGTTTATGTGAAAAATTATTTGTCAATCAAATTTTTGGAAATGAAAATATGTTTTAAATGTTCCCAGGGACATTTTTTTACCTAAAGTAACCCAGCACTGAGACTTCTAGAAAGTAAAGATTCCTTTTTGGGGATACAAATAATCAGAAATTGTTCTGTGAGTTTGGAGTTTAAAGACAGTTCTCTCTCTCTCTTTCTAATCTATGCAGGTGTTATTCCGTTTGTAGAAATTGCGATTGTATATTTATTACAATGTTCAGGGTTATTTTCAAATTGTGAGGCAATAGTTTCCAGTATAAGCCCTAATTAATTCTCAAAATTGACCATTAAACCTGTGTCCGTCTCTATTTATCCCTTTACACACACACACACACACACACACACACACATACACACACCCCGCATATATACTTATAAATGACACTGCAATCGAAGCATGGAAGGGAGGGACTGTGCAATTCTGAGTATTGAAGGAGACTGAGAAACTTGAGAAATGTTGATGACTGAAAGTGTGATTGGCAAAATGATTTGCGGACCTTGATTAGAATTTTCTCTGGGGACTGTTTGTCTCTCAGTTACAGCTAGTTTGATTTAAAAAAAAATAAATTGTGAATTTGATTTTTAAATTATGATTTAAATCTTTCTTAACACAGTTGGTACCATCACTCTGTGATTGCTAACCTGTGCTTATACCCTATAAGGGAATTTATTAGAAAGCAAAACTATCTTTTCTAACTATTCTTACTGCCAGAATCCTGTGATATTACTATTAACAACAACAACTAACACATATGGGCAGATTCATTTAACTTCTGTCTAATCTGAAGTTTCCTTTATTTCTTGACATTTATCTTATTGTCTTTAATAACCTAATTGCTCAGACTGTTAAGTAACTGGGACAGAGAGGATCAGTTTTTAATCCTGGTCCTTAGATGTTCTGCCACATTTTCCTGATCCTAATAGTAGGATCTTGGCAAGTGACTAGTGTTCATCTTCAGTGGTTCTCAACCTTTTTTAATGCTGTGACCTTTTAATACAGTTCCTCATGTTGTGGTGCCCCCCAATCATAAAATTATTTTCGTTGCTACTTCATAACTGTAATTTTGCTACTGTAGAGCCTAAGACCATCAGAAAACACAGATATTTACATTATGATCCATAACAGTAGCAAAATTACAGTTATGAAGTAGCAACGAAAATAATTTTATGATTGGGGGTCACCACAACATGAGGAACTGTATTAAAAGGTCACAGCATTAAAAAAGGTTGAGAACCACTGATCTAAATGAAGTTAGTACCATGTTCTGGCTGAGCACAAATCCTCCCAACAAATAATTTGATTTGTCTCCTTTAAGTCCTGCAGCTTGCAGTGACCAAGAACAATCCATATAAACCTAAACAGTTGTATGACTGCTGTAAAGAACATAAATACTGCAGAGTGAGAAGGATTCTCTCTGAAGTTGCTTTATGTAATCTTTGCTACCTGGTTTTGAGTTATTCAGAGGGACATAAAATCCAGAAACTAACAATAGAGTTTAAATTATTTTGGACTCCACTTGTGGCAACCCAGAGCTTCTGATAGATCTGAGAACAGGTAAAACATCTTATGGGACTTCTATCTTTTAAGCATTTTGCTAAGCAAAGTGATAAATAATATCAATTATATGAGACCATAGACTTTCTAAAATTCTCATTGTTCTTAAATAACCACAGAGAAAGGAGATTATTTGAAATAATTCTTTAATAGGATATTAACATGACCCCATCAAAACTTAAGAGATAACAATGGGCCCTAGCTAGTTGCTCAGTGGTTAGAGCATTGGTTTGTGGACTGAAGAGTCCCAGGTTTGATTTCAGTCAAGGTCACGTATCTTGTTGCAGATTCCATCCCTAGCCCCTGTCAGGGCACATGCAGGAGGCAACCAATTGATGTGTCTCTCTCACATCAGTGTTTTTCTCTGTCTCTATTCCCTTCCTTCCACTCTAAAAAATCAATGGAAAAAATATCCTCCAGTGAGGATCATCATCATCAGCAACAACAACAACAACAACATCAAAATGATAATAGAATATTATAAGCCAATGGGAAAGTAACAGATGAGTTCACAAACAGTATTAAGGAAATCATTTAAAGTTAGTGACCTCCTTCACACCTCATATATTAAAATTAATCCCAGAAAGGTTAAAGAGTTTAGTGTAAAATATGAACACAAAACATACAGAAGAAAATATAGATGACTATGCATCTTATTCCATAGCTTAAATAACAAACACTTATTTCTCCTAGTTCTGGGGAGACTGGGAAGTCCAAGATGAAGACACTAGAAGATTTGGTGTCTGGTGAGAGTTCGCCTCCTATCCATAACAGTCTTCTCATTGTCCCCTCACATGGCAGAAGGAGGAAGGGAACTAGATCTCTGGAGTCTCTTTGTATGGGTGATGATTCCATGCTTTGCCCTCATGACCTAATTACCTTCCAAAGGCTCCACCTGCTAATATCATCACATTGAACATTAGGATTTCAACTTATGAATGTTTTGGGGACACAGACATCAGACCATTGCACTATTAAACTAAAAGGAGGGTTTCTAAGCAAGAAGAAATGATGCAAGTAAAATAGTTCTACTTAACATTCATAGTTGAACTATTTCAGAACTGTGGGGGGATGTCCTCTGCCAAGGGTGAATTCTTAGTTTCTGAGTTATGGATGAGCTACTGTGTTGTGGGTGTGATCCTCAGAGCCATTGCTGGAGGACTAGAATGAATGAGCATGCCTTGGAATATGAGCTGGGGAAAGTTATGGAAATAGCCTTGTACTGTGTTGTAAATCTTTGAGCTTTTTGAAATCATACAGTGGTAGCAAATTCTAGTTACTTCAGTACTCCTAATTTGCAACTGCTATGTCTCTCCTACCCTCCATATTAGAATAACTTGTCACAATTTGACATTTATGAAATGATAGCAATGAAGAGTGAAAGTGGAAAGAAAGAGAAGGAGATAAAGGAAAGGAAGTATAAAGGGAAAGGAGAGAAGAGGAGGAAGAAATGAGATACAATTCCTGTGCCAGTCTTGAAAAATATTTTTTTTCATGCCTTTGCAAGTTGGACAACCTGATATTTCAAATTATTCTCCATTATGGTGAGTCTTTTCTTTTATCTCAAGGCTTCAAGCCAAACGCTATACCTTCCTAGTACATATTTTTGGTCTGACTGAGAGAAGCTGAAGTGAGGTAAAACCTATGGGCATTTTCTTTGAATAGAGAGCTGAACATTTATGCTTGAACATTGCCAGCTAAATGTGCAAAAATCTAGCCAGGCCAGTTAATGCTCTTTCTTCAGAATTGTATAACTAGCCCACACAGAGTCACCTAGGGGTTCTTTCTACTTCTTTCTGACCCATACATTTTATTTTTTCTTCTGTTAACTGTTCACCCTCTGACACTTACTAAAATACTGTGTTCTCTCATGAATACCTCTCCTTCATGGTAGTCTTTTTGATTTCTTAAGCATGACTTGTGACACTTCAAGACTGTAGGTCTTTAGTTATGACTTTGCTTTGATCCTGGGCCAATACTTTTCTTTTGAAAAGATCTTCTTGTATAAATACATTGAAACTGCTGAATGGGGTCCTCCCCACATTGACATGATGAAGACAGAGGGTTGCCCCTTCCAGAAACCAAGAGAATCAAAGAATCATGATTGGTTTTCTGCCCCAAATATTGTTATAGATGTTGAAGCACAGTGTCTCAAGTTCCCATCTTTATCTAGTTAGCCAAGACTGAACATGTCAAATGGGCAAGTTGTGTTGGATAAATCTCATAAAAGGCAAAAAGCTAGTGACTAGCATGGGACCAAGGAATAGAAAAACAAGATGTAATTGATGATTCTTATTTTTTTTGTGAGGAAAAAAGTATGAATGTGTTGGCTGGAAAATTAAAAGCTCTTATACTTGGGAAAGTTCTCCAAGTAGGCAATTGACAAGAACACACCAAATATTTCACTCTCTTGAAAATGAAATGTGAGTTATAGTTACCCATAGAGTTTGGGTTTTTTAAATTTTGGGCTTATATTTTGGAAATGTACTAGTTGACATTGAAACTAATTTTTTAAAAGAGGAGGTTAAAATCGATTTAAAAAGTGGAGAATTTTGTCTGATGTTTGGTTTGTATGAATAGATTATACATTCATATTAGAAGTTAAAAAAAGATACTGAGGTATAAAAATGTTAAAAATACAAAACTGAGACTAAGCCACAAACTATGCTAAATTTGAAGTTCAGGTTGGGTGGACGGTAGATAGGACAAGGACATTTAAAGGAACCCAGATATGCCCATGAATGAATGACTGTTATGTTGCTTATTAAAATGCATTTCCCCAACCAGAGCTGATGTTGTGGTTAGATTGGCCCTTGTGATTCTTATTATGAATGCAGAAATCACCTCAGAGGTAGCAACCATCATGGAACTTTTAGAAAATAAGGTTTATTTCCCACATTTTCTGCAGGATGCCTGGCAGGCTACACAGGTTCAAGTTGCCCAAGAGGGAGGGAGCTTGGACCTAGAGTTCTGCCTTTATTTAGAGTTAAGGATGATGTTACTAGGGTTTGAGGATTCACTCTTTATTGGAAATTTTAAAACATAAGAGCAAAAGTTAGGGAGTGGGAAGGAAGAAGTGGGGTCATTCAAGAGGTTAATTATGTAATTTACACATGGCTTTCTAAAAGGGGAACATCATGGGTTGGAGTGGCTTGGCCATATCTAGTTGGCTTGCTAGTAGCTATGTCATACAGCCAGCACTATATTTATTCGAAGTGAGTACCTTGGTAGTTAAAAGCTTAATATCAGGCACTTACACTACTTTTGAAGAAAGAAAGGACCTAAAGTAAGAAGAGAACCTAGCTCCCTTCCCCTACCTTCTTGACTGGCTACTAAAATTCTCTGCCCTCCCCGCACAACGCTCACCTTTTAAAAAATTTTTTTGTTTTATATTAGAGTATATTTGGTTTAGAATTTCAAATAAAATTTCAAGTTAGAATTTATTTTTGAAATTAGAATATGCTAATTTGCAAGTCATTTCACAATAAATGAGCATTTTAATGTTAGGTTGAACTTCAGCTATAAACCAGGGCTCAGGTGGATGATCAGAGTGAATAATCATATGTTAATTTTTGGCATGACCTTTAGTGGAGAGACAAGGAGTTTATTAAATATCTCAGGAGTGAAAAATTCAATTAAAAAACTAATGCTTAGGAGGTCAAGATTTTCCATAAAATCTCCTGTACCTTTGCCTTTAGGAGTCTGGCTAAGGTGCTCTAAATTCATCTGCTTTTTTTTTAAAAAAAAGGAAGAATCATCTGTCATGGTGAAGAATGACTTTTCTGCCCACTTCTGTGTCAGTTTTTATAATACCTGTGGCAAAGACCCTGTTGGCAGGTGACCCCCAGTTCCATGAATGGGCTTTACTTTTTAATCAGAGAACTTGTGATCCTTGACAGGTGGACTCTAGTGGCTTAGTGTTTGATGCACAGACTTGAATTAAGGAAGCCTGGATTTTACCCACCAAAGGGCAAGAAATACTCTTATCAGGGGACTGCTGTTCAAGAACCTTTTGGATGTGAAACTGTCACTCACTTGTGATTCTTCAAGGGGGAAGGAGGATGCAAGCAGTGTGAACTTAAAAGCTGGGAGGGCAGAAAGTATAGGGGCCTTTCTTCTACCCAGTTCTGCAAGTACCCAGTGAAAACCTGTTTTAATTGGTTCAGATGCACAGCCACACTATTGGAGACTTGATTTACAGACAGTCATTATATTCCGAATTTCATCTTCTTTAAGAGACATGGACAAGATTGCTAAACTTGCACAACAAACTAATCCCAGTTCTGTATTGAGAAGCCTCTTATATGCAGTGGGTGGATAACTCTGTGAATATACTGAAATCCATTGGCTTATATATTTTAAATAACGGAATTTATAGGATGTGAATTATTTCTCAGTAAAGCTGCTACAAAACAATAATTACAAAGAAAAACCTCATGTAATCATGTACCAAATAAAGAAATGAAACACCTATTGTACTTGTTTTCAGATTTGTTGCCTATTTATGTTAACCAATCCTAGTTTTGCATTTACTGTGGTTATAAACTTAACTTCAAAGAAATATTATTTAGAAAACCAGTGAGCAGTATGAAGAAAAATATTATGGTAGGATGCAGATATCTGAAATTTAGGAAACCTAGAATATGCAAGATGTATTATTGGATTTTATTTACTTTAGAACACAGCCATTTCATATTCTATTCCCTCATTATTTGTTTAGTTTTTTTGAGTGCCTACCACGCATCTGGCATGTGCTAACTGCCTGTCTGGAGCTCACTGTCCAGTAGAGATGATAGGCAAAACTAAGCATTTCAATCATACTGTATGTAAATCCTGAGGTGCAGAGTTCTCTGTTTTGGAGGAGACTGCTGCAATGTTTTAGGAATATGAGAAACAAATAGGACAGGGAGTAAAATCATCAGGGAAATAAACACAGATGGAAAACATTTTAAAATATGATCAATGCATTATGACGTTTTCCTTCCTTCTTCAATTTTTTGAGCAAAAATTGACTGGAATCAGGGAGCACCAACCAGAAATGTTTAGGAACACTCTGCTGAAAGGGAAACCTACTCAGAGAAACTCTGAAGAAAAGAAAGGAAATTATTAGGTTAGTTTTCATTTAAAGCCTATTTCAGTGGTCGGCAAACTGCGGCTCGCAAGCCACATGCGGCTTGTGAGCCGTGTTTTGCAGCTCTGTTGACTAGTGAGTTTGCTGACCACGGACTAGACTCTCAATTCCAATAATTACAGGCTGTTGTTGTTCCTTGTGATTAAGCCCCTATCCCAGTGATCAGCAAACTCAGTCAACAGAGCGGCAAACCGCGGCTCGTGAGCCGCAGTTTGCAGACCACTAGTAGTTGGTTGTTGTGATTGGTTGTCTTTAGTGTTTTGATTTTAAAACTGTAAGGCATTCACAGGCTTAGATTTTGTTTGTTTGTTTGTGTTTTTTAGATTTCGATTTTCTTGCACAGGCCACCATGGTATTTATTATAGCCACATTAGCCTAAAGGCCTCTGTCTTCCTCCCTGCCTTCCTCTCTTCTTTCCCTCCTTTGTTTTCAGTAGGATCCATGTGACTTGAAAAAATTTAATCCTCAATAAGATTATTTTGGGTTTCTTATCACTTCAAATAAAGTTCAGTACTTGAGCCACAATTTATTATTTTTGTAAAATACATTTTTATTAATTCAGAGAGGAAAGAAGAGGGAGAAAGATAGAACCATCAGTGATGAGAGAGAATAATTGATCAGCTGTCTCCTGCATGGCCCCTACTGGTGACCAAGCCCACAACCCAAACATGTGCCCTTGGCCAGAATCAAACCCAGGATCCTTTATTCTGTAGGCCAATGCTCTATTCACTGAGCCAAACCAGCTAGGGCTTGAGCCACAATTTAAAAATCTATACAAATAAAACAACAACAACAAAAAAACACACACAAAATATAGCACCATAATACTTACTTTTAACTATAGTTGGATTCTTTGTTGGTAATGTTTCTGGATTCCAGCTTAAGCTTAACTATTGAGCCTGAAAAGACCAAATTCTTTTATTCTGAGATGTGAAGCACTGAAGTTCAGAAATCTCTTCCTTCAATACTGAAAAATGGCAGCTTTTTAAAGGCTTAGTGGTTTCTGTTTCTAGCTTTGCAGGTGTTTCTGTATTCCAGGTGAAACCAATTACATTTATTGACATTCTCACTACAATGAATAGGATCTTTTTGTACATTTCCAAAAGTGAAATCAGAATAAAGGTAAGATAGAAAATAGTAGTTGTTTTTCTGATTTGGTCTACTAAAATGATAGCTGCATTTAAAAAATTCCAATATAAAATGTGAACAAATTTTTTAGGAGATTGTGACATGTAATGTCAATACCAAAACTTCATCTAGTCAGAGCTGTTTTATTTAATTAATAAACAAATATATTTTGAATATTTGTTGGGTGTTGGGAAGTGAATGAAATGTCACTTGATAGAACCTCTTTCTATGAAGTGGTAAAAAATTTTGATCAGAATAGATAGAAGAGATGTAGAAAACTTTTTTTGAAGGTAGGAGAAAAGTGGGTAGAAGCTGGAAAGAGATATGAGTCAAGGGATTATTTGTTGAGATGGAAAGTAAAATAGCAAATTTATGGGCTGGTTGATATAATTCAGGCAAGAGCAATAAAATACCCTTTTTTAAGGCAGGAAAGGGATTAATTTTTTTAGTAAGAGGGGCAATTGAATCCGTCCATATACACATGGAAAGGTTGACTCTAGGTGGGGTCAATAATAGGAGGAAAACCAGGTGAGTACAGCTCTAAACCTATTAATGGATTTGGTGAAGGAAGATAAGTAATTCTTACCTGATTGCACTTATTTTATTGTCTCTCTGAAGAAGAAAAGTGTGTTGGAGAGAACAAGATGTGAAATGGTTAACTAAGATAGTAGGAAGATAGACATGCCATGGGTGATTTTCTACTGAAATATTTAGCTATGTGAAAATAGTCACATGGTTTATAGAGAATTGGAATTTTCTAAGTTCAGTTTTTGCAAGTACATATGATAACAGAAGAGGGGACAAAGAAACTGATAATATTTTCAAGAAAGTTATTAAAGTTCCAGACCAGTGATTTTCAACCTGTGTGCCATGGCACACTGTCGTGACAGATTTTTAAAAGTATATATATTTCTATTGATTTCAGAGAGGAAAAGAGAGGAAGAGAGCGACAGAAACATCAATGATGAGAAAGAATCATTGATCGGCTGCCTCCTGCATGCCCCACACTGGGAATCAAGCCACAACCTGGGCATGTGCCCTGACCAGGAATTGAACTGTAACCTCATGGTTCATAGGTTGGTGCTCAACCACTGAGCCATACTGGCCAGTCAGAATTTTTAAAATATGCAATACCTGATTATATACTCAGGAACTCTGACCTCTTTTCCCTTAGATTGTCAAATTAAAAAATAACAACAGCCAACACAACAATAGTCATCGGGTGTGAATGACCTGTCTTGAACTATAAATATATAGATCACATAAGAGAGTTGAATTTTATTGATCACATAATAAGGTTGAGTCTGATCGGTTAATTCTTGGTACCAGAAATCATTATATACAAGTATAGACCTGTTTTTTTTTAAGTAACTTTGGAGCAAAAAGGGTAAGTAATTACTATTCTTATTATTATTTTGTAAATACATAAAAATTATACCTATTTTTTTGGTCACATAGGCAAAAAATAGAAAATGTTTGTGTGTGTTTGTGTGTCACAGGATTTTGACAATTAGTTTTTGTATGCCATGAGATGAAAAAAGTTGAAAATCACTGTCTCTGCAGCAAGGAAGAATGACTGGAATTGAGCAAATAAATAAGTAATTGGGAAGAACAGGAGTTAATAGAGAGAGTGGATGCTTTAAATCAAGATTTTGAAGGTGATATGACAGCGATGTTTGAAGCGAGTATATATGATGTTGAAGAGATTTTTGGGGGTAAGGAAGTTCAGGTACTGAGAGGCTAGGATATAGGAAACCTGGCATAATTGATACTGAGATCCCCGAGAAATGTCAAAACAGAGAGAAACACATCAATCCACATGTGTGATCTTTCCCAAATAAAGGGAAGTGACTATAAGATCAAGACAACAGCAAGTGATTGGTGATATACATGTGTCTCTCAGGCTTTAGAGGAACAGAGAAGAGGAAGACAGGCAATGACTTGGTAGATAGGGATAAGAAATCTTAACTTAGTGGTTCATAGGATGTGGGACAGAAAACAGCCACTACTTGGGAAAGCTAGCTCTTTGAAGCATAGCCAAGTTTCAGTCCAAGCAAGGAGAGGCTGAGGACACAGGGCATTAGTGGATGACTAACCATGAATTTCACAGTGTACAGTTAAGGGTTTAGGTATTTGGGGAAAGGTAGAAAATGAGAACATGTTAGAGAATATACAAACAGAACGGGGATAAGAAGAGCAGTGAAGATGGAAAACCTCATTGATTTAAATATAAAATATTGGGACACTGGATGGTGATCATCTGTAGGTCATGTGGTATGGTGGCTTGGGAGAGGGTCAGGACATCCTCCTTGGGACAAGTTTTCTAGGCAGCCCCTATGGTTCTGTGACTCTGAGAACTCTGTAGTAAGTAATGTGAGGACATTGGTGTGGTCTGTTTGGCATTTCCAAAGCCATTTTGCTTAGGGGAGATAATATAGGTCTTTGCCAGAAAATGGGGGAAGGGAAATACTGGATTTTTTTCTTGTTCCTATATACTAGATATAAGTACACTAATCTATACCTTTAATGTTTCCTGTCAGAAGAATGGCATCTATTGTGCAGCAAAACTGTAGAAATCAATGTGTTCAGCCCCTACAAACTTGGCTAACAAGGAGTTCTGTCTTTTCTTTTTCATCCTCCTCCCTAGTTTTTTTTTATAGGTCCTTGGAAAATAGAGTTTCTCTTATGTAAGAATCTCTCTGCTTGGCTGTCAATCACTCTGAAGTTCATGGTGGCTAATCTGTGCCATTACTGACCTCCTTTAAGTCCATTGATGCCTGATGTTCTCTCTGACTGACCAACCAGCTTCTTCTGTTTCTGTCCATATAGAACCACAGAGTCACAAGTGACCTTATACATTTATAAACTATAGCAGGAGCCATAGATTCCACTAATATTCAGGCCTACTGCTCAGTCTGGCCCACACTGCTGGCCATCTTCTCTGGTAACGTTCTTTGAGGAGACTGTTATCATACACTTTATATGGCCTGAAATTCAGTTGGGAAATGTCTTCTTATTCTCTTCTGTAAGCTTATAGACCCTGTGCTAATTAATGCATGTGGCTAGGTAAAAAAACAATAATCTGTTAAGAAACTCTGAATAGTCCATGAGAGTTGGGAGACTTTTCTATCTAAAACAATGGTTCTCAGATTGTGACCTGTACTGGAATTATCTGAAAGGCCGTTAAATTAGATGACTAGACTCATCCCAAGGCTTTTTATTCTGTAGATCTGAAATGGAGTTGGAGAATTTATTAAGATCTCAAGTGATGGAATGCTGTTGGTCATGAAATCACACTTTGAGAACCAATGAACTAGAACATACTGAAAACGTCTCTGAAACTGTATTGTCTAATGCCAAATGTCATCTCAAAATAGTTTCAACTATGACTCAATCAAAATATTCATATACTAGAGGCCCAGTGCTTGAAATTTGTGCATGGGGAGAGTCCATAGTGGCTGCCGGCCAGGGACTCCCTTCCCCGGCTGCTGGCTGGGGCCTTCCTTCATTCCACGCCTCATCCTGGTGGGCAGCACATGTCATAGTGAGTGATTGAACTCCTGGTTGGTCAAACTCCCAAGGGGACACTTTGCATTTTATATATATATATATATATATATATATATATATA